>JABJVR010000032.1:3134013-3147501 GCA_025773905.1 Chitala chitala
TGAGTGAGTGAGTGAGTGAGTGAGTGAGTGAGTGAGTGAGTGAGTGAGTGAGAGAGAGAGAGAGAGAGAGAGAGAGAAGAAACGCTTTGGTTAGTTTGCCTTTGGACTTGGAGCACAAGTTATTAAAGACAAGGCAACACATGGTCACATGATAACAGACTAATATTGTCATAGTAAGGCATTTTCTACATATTGATTTACTTGTGACAGCCCACCACAATATCAGCATTGACTGCCCCATATTGGTTCTCTATTAATTAATTTTAATTAAAATGGATAAAATCTTATTTTATTTTAGAGCTGCACACAATGCATTGATTCACTCGGCTCCTCCTTGCCCCATTGTCTAACTCTCTCGCACGCACGCACGCATGCATGCACGCGCAGAAACTACCCAGTGTTCATGGGTGATTTTTACTTTTTCAGCTTAGACCAGCTGGAACAGTGCCTCTGCTCTGAAAGTTTACTGTACTGTATATCATTGACGAGAAAGACATTATTTCAGGAAGTATATAAAGCAGAGTTTCATACCATAGACCTGCATGTACCTAAACTTGAGAATACTCATGTTTTAAATTGTGTATTAGTTGCCTGACTTAATTTATGCCATTATAAAAGCAAAAAGCAGCTGTTGATGTGTTGATGTCAGTACTGTACTGATTTGTTAGGCTGTGCAGCTCCACGGAGCTTCTAGACCCTGAGGTGTCCACAGTACCACAGCACTGTAACATACTCTTGGTGAATCTCTTTTTCTTTATTAATCTTCAACACTGAAAGCTAGAACCCAGTTAAACTCAACAGATGGCTCGCGTGTCTCTTATGAGCATTCATTTGTTCTGTATTTGTAACATGGCATTGTTGAGCTGTTCAAGCTGACTGGTCACATAGCTTTTGAAAATACTTGCATGGTTTTGACTGATTGCTGGTTGGAGAGCATATCACTCAGTATAAATAAAACTATTTGTCCTGTCACTGAGGAGTTTTTTAAACTGTTAACTGTGTGTGTTTCTCTGTGGTGAAGTCTGATATTGAGAAAAGCATGTGAATATGTGGCAGTTCTGATATCATTGCTTCAAGTGATGACGTTTATTTCTCCTTGTTGGTGTTCATGTCATTTCAGGTAATGGGCTGTACTTTTGGAGTGAATTTCCTGTTTGTGTGTAACTTTTTTCAGTTATGTGGAAAGACATTTGTTGTGGCCGTGTTGTAAACTTGGTGTGGTTAGAACAGCGTTGTGTCAGTGTTGTCATATGGATACTTTTTTTTTTATTAACTAGTGCCAAGGTTTGAGCAGATGCTACTTGTACTCTCCAGTTTTTAATATATAAGCTCTTTGCTTATACAGTACCTTATATACAATAGTGCTAACATTTATTACTCAACTTCAGGCACTGATACGGTAGTAATTAGTCAGTGTAGTTTTAATTTACCATCATTTTCATACGTTTGCTATGTGGAAAAATCAGAATTGTCCTGGGATCTCAATTACACTTGTACCTGAAGAAAGGTTAAGGCTGGGTCTTTATTTTTTCAGTTGTACTGCTGGTTCCTGTAGTTAGCTCTTAATGCATTTACCAAGCAAGCGAGCTAGTAGCAGTCATTTACAGTGGTTGTTGAGGACCTGAGAAAAGGACTGCCAAATGTAAGACTTCCTTTTAGTTGATTTGGCACTGCCTGGTCCACTGCTGTCTCCATCCCAAAGCAAATAAACTGCTGCAGTCCTCTCTCATCTTCCTGCTGTATCAGTGAATGACATGTCCGTACCTCTCCTTGCAGTCATCTGCCATGTGGTGGGGATCACGTATCAGAATATCGACCGTCGTCTCCTGGCAGAGATGCTCGGAGACCCCTTAGGTGAGACATGTTCACGTCACTGTCCCACATGTTTCTGTGGAAGGATCTGCTCTGTGACAATCGACTTGGACCGACGATGCATGTTTCTGTTGTCGTGACGTTTAGAAGTCCTCAGCTGATGTTTTTTTTGTGTTCTGAGTTTAAATAACCTCCACAGGTGTTTGTGTTATGTGCAGGTTAAAATGTTTAGCAGTGCTGTCCCACCGTTTCCCCACTCATTTTTATACGATGTCTTCCCACAGACACGCAGGTAAAGCTGTGGATGAGTAAGTACGGCTGGATAGAGAACGAGGATGGGCAGGTTTTCATCTGCAACCAGGAGGAGAGTGTCAAGCCTAAAAACATCGTGGAGAAGATTGACTTTGAAAGTGAGCATTGCAGGCTTACCATTTCAGTTCACCGTACTCGTTTTTTACGGAGTCTGTTACCTGTTTATCAGGATACTTCTCCTGCCTCCTTACCTGCTGTGTTTTTTGCTTATTTATAAATGCGGAATATAATCCTTGAGGCCGTCTTGACCTGACTTTATGGGTCTGAAAAGTATGGAGTTTATGTTAGCCCTTTTCCAGACCTGTAATAGTCTTAAAGTGCAAAGTAAATGATTGGAAATTTTAATATAGAAATAATGCAAAACAATATTCACCAGACACAAATATGTTTACTATATATGTAAGCATTCCAAGGAAACCCTGCCTCTCATTGCTGTAATTGGTGCATCGGGAAGCAGTGAGCAAATGTATTGTGCTCCATGTCACCAGTAAACCGGTCAGATTTCTGCACACTTATGGGATACAGAGTTTTATGATACTTGATGTCCCGTGTGTGGATGTGTGTTTTTTAACCTATTTTCCATAGATCTTGTCTTGTCTTGTGGGTGCTCACAGCTTTGAATAGGATGAGCAGCTTGAAAGCCAAAGAAGGATGAATTTATTTTGTGTTCATTTATTTCTTACATTTTTCGTATAGCCAAGTGATGACCAGCAGAATGGTAACGAAACACTATTTTGTTTCCCAAAGACAAATTTGGCTTTAAAGGTTGCCCAGAAAAACATCTAATTATTCTGTGTGAAAGGTCCAAGCGGCCTGTTTGAAAGGTTTGTCTTTCCTGTGATTCCGCTTGTCTTACGCCATCATCGCTTGGACCGTAAGATGTTTTCCATGGCAGATTGTGTGTTTAAGAATTGCAGTTGCTAACTCTTGGAGTACAGTGTTAATGAATATTTTATGTACCTGAGTGTTAAACAGAGTTATGGTTGAGTTGTTATATTTGTCCAGTTAAATTCGTTGGCAGTCCTGTGACCTTGAACTCGTTGTCTCTGTTTTCCTACAGGTGTGTCCAGTATTATGGCCACCTCTCAGTGACATCCTCATGTGACGACAAAGACGAGACCTTTCCACGATTTTGGCATCTAATAAACTTTCTGTAATTGCATTTGAAATAAATTTTGATTTATTCATAAAACGAAGCTGAAAGTTTCTTATTGAGAAATCAGTTGCTTCTAAAAAAAAAAAAAACTGCCCTACATTTGACAATTGCTTTTATGCATGATGAAGCAGTATTGCTCAGATGTATAGTCAGAGCATGAAGTGATGTCTGTATTTTTAAAGGTGAATTCATACAATTTTGACCTGCTGATTTCAAATGTGTAGGAGGAATTTGGCCATCACATCAAATTTTTCACAAATCAAATCACAAGTTTAACTGGTTTTGCAACAGAAAATACACTGTCCATTTGGTTACACTGCATAGAAAAGTTTCTCAAAGTTCCAGATATAAACATTTTAGAAGCAGATCATGATGTTCAGATGTTTACAATGACAGATGATAAAAATGAAACATCAGATGATGTTCGGAGTAGCCTCTGGAGCTGCGCTAAACCTCGGCAACTCTGTGGTCAAGTGCTTTGACAGCTAGAAGGCCAGAAGGGATGTGGCTGGAGGCCTTACCCTCCAGGACGGTCCCTTAAAGGTACTGGGGGTGTACTTCTTAGCAGGAGGTGCTGCCTGAGTAAATTGGGAGAACTGTTTGGCCATCGCGAGATGTAAGATGGGGCAGTGGAAGGGCAGTTCCCTGTCCTTCATTGGGAAGGTGTTGGATAGGCCCTTAAAGTAGATATTGTGGTAAAGGAGAGGTGGAAGGGCCTCCTTGATCTGTAGGTCCCATCAGTCTCTTAGGGTGACACTACTTCACCTACAAAGGTAAGTGGAGCACTACTGGTTGAGTACACATCTCACGGGTGTGAAAGGTTTTCATGGGGCGTGCCCTTTAGTGCATTTTCACTTGTATACACACTAATGGTGACACACACAACTATTTACAGGATGCAGCTGGGATATGCAAATGGGATTGGATGATCGAACAACAGCACTGAAACAATGCACTGACACTACAATATTTTTTGGTACTAGAACAGGAATGTTGTCATCGTGAGGTACCATACTCAATGTGTAAGGCAAATTCAGATCAAATATTTCCTTTTTATTCTTTGCATTGTACCCACTAGTATTTCCCATGCAAAAGCAGTGGTCATCAACATGATTTTTGGGCTTATGCCAAACCACTGGAATTCTGAATTTACCGATAAGTAAGCATCACTGAATTTCATAAAATGTCAGGCAAACCCTACGTTATAGAGAAAAACTGAGGTCATTTTCGAAATCAGCAGGTTAAAATTATTTAGAAAAACATGTTTTTTGCAAAACGTCAAATCATGCAGGCCTGTGTTATTCATATCCTGGCATATCATACAGGAGTCTAGACATGGAGTAAATTATAAAAACTATTTAATCTGGATTCACGGAAGTGTTTCCTGTCGTAAAGTTCTGTAAAACAATTTCAAAATTTCGAGTAACTGCAGTTTATATATGAAATAACAGTGATTTACTGCGTGCATTTTTTACATTTTATCAGTACCACTAGTCTGATGTACAGTCGTTTTAAAGGTGCACTACAGCACTCCACGGAACAGTGAAGACGTCCATCAGCAGGGTGTGGTCTGTGCTGCAGGTAAATGTTCTTACGTCCGCTAGTCGGTCTCACAAAAGCGAAGGTCTTAACATTTTATTGTATATTCTCACTGGCAACAGTATTAAGATTAGTTAGCTGTTGTACCGATTCAATATTAAGCTAATTGCGTACTTTATTGCATTTTTGTAGTGACACACCTGGCGTGAATCACCGCAGTAAGTGCAGTAAGAAACTATTCCAGTATAGGTTTAGACATGTCCGACAAGACTAAGAGCCATCGATTGGGCAGCCTTTCCATGGGACCGAGATCTCAGGCTCTCGGAAGTTCACCTTCCGTTTATCCACCCAACTTTACAAACGATGGATTATTCGTAGATACCACCTTTCCTACAGGGACCGTGGAGCAGCAGTCCGATATCGTATGGAAGCGACCTAAGGTAAGCCGCTTTGGGGCCAGCTGCGACTTTCTTTTTCATTTGATTGCAGAAGGAATCATTATAAATGTGATACGAGTTACGTCACTTCACACTTACGACAAAAGTCCCATAGAAGCAGTTTGAACGCTTTGCGAGAAGAGCGTCGTGGCTAGTGACGATTCTTTCGAATCAATAGACCGAGCTTATTGGTTCCAAATGTTCGTTTCTTAAATTCGAACACTCGGCTCTTCGATTCGTTCTTTTTACGTACACGGTGCGCAAAAACACAAAAGTCAAGCTAAGTAGTATAATTAGTGTTACAACTATTACGCGCAAACATGACTATGCATGTAAACTGAGAAATAACGTGAAATGTGTTAATGTACATATATGCTGTTGGTTTTCAGGGAGCACTTGTGTTTGTGCTTTTATTAAAATATTGTTTACACTACACCGCCTTATGGTCCTAACTAAAAAGAAAAATGATCACATAAAACGAGAAGGAATACACTTATAAACAGCGAACTGCAGTTGGCTGCAGTGACGGTGATATCACCAGCAGGGGTTGAGACAAGAGTCCGATTAGTTTCTGGAGTTGAAGACTTTAGTCTTTGGCCCAGTGGATTAATCCTCCTGACTGGTGTGCTGCATGGGCAGCGTCGACCCGGGTTGGAAACCTGCCTGGTCTCTCTGTCCATTACATTATTATTGTTGTTAGAGTTACAAAGACTGTATTGGCAAACTGTTGGTACCGACCAATACAGCAACAATCAGCCATGAACCAATGGATAAACATGAAGCAATATTTACCAATCATGCTTGAGTATGGTACATAATACCTACACATGTGTTAACTATGCAGGTAGACAAATGTATGCAGTGTAGAATTACTAAAAAGTAAATGTCTGACCAGCGGAACTCCATTGTAAACCGAGGTCTGTTGGTATATCGTGTAAGCCTAAATCGGTATATTTGCTTATTTTGGAGTTGAGGATGTACGTATAACATACTGTAAAGGTATTGAGGGAAAAGAAATGTGGCCAAGCAAGGATTTCTGTAACCGAGCCCAGGACTGGAAACTGGAAATACATTAAAGAGAATTGCATGCCCCACAAACATCATCCCCTTTGCCCTCCTGTAAGGGGCAGTCTGCTAAGGTGAATTACATCACTGGGTAACCCCTACAATACAACTCAGATTTTCTCTTTTTCTTTCGGCTAATCCCTTTAGGGGTTGTCACAGTGAATTATCCTTTGCCATGCCCTCTGTGTTTTCTTCTATCATGCCAAGCATCTGCATGTCTGTAAAGATTGTCAGTCATCCAGGTCATGGTTATCTCAAGTGCTGTCTACAGAAACCCGCCCACACAGACCAGTATTTACTCTTTGAGTCCCATCACCCCCTGGAGCACAAACTGGGAGTAATCAGAACCCTACAACACAGGACTGAGAATACGCAACAGAATGTGCTGCACTGTGTGTTGTGAAACATTCCGCCTGTATCCATCATTAGAGCTTTCTGCATCCTGGGCCTACCGTAGCCCTTCTGTTAGTTTATACCTGATGGTATAAACCTTCATTGCCCTCATGCATCTATAGCTGTGTTAACATGGACCCTGGTGTCCCATTTTTAATCAGAATAATGGTTCATTCAGAATAAAAATGCATCATGTAACCACCTCAATCAGAACAGACTGATCTGATTTGGGCCAATTCGAATGAATTTTCAATCTGAATAAGAGGGGTGGTGTAACCCTTTACTAATCCGATTATTTGGGCATGTGAACACTTGATCCAATCGTTTTCCTCCTGCTGGAATAAATATATTGTTTCTATGTGTGCTTGTTCCATGTGGGTTAACATTAGGCGACTTAACATGTTTCCGGGAGGAACAGAAACACGGCGGCAACAAAACAAAACTTGTGTGCTGCAAATGCTACTTATTTGTTGAAAACTTTAAAAGAATTAAAAATTATTGAACTCTGTTATAGGCAGAGTATTTTAGGCACATATGTCAAAACTGGCAAAACCACTGCGCATGTCACAAAAGATTTATTCTGATTGAATGCACTGACATAGTAAATGCTAATCTTATTGGAATAATGTACATGGAAACAGTTAAGATGGAATTTTTAATTGGAATGATTTCGTTATGATTGAAGAAAAATGGCCATGTAACCGCAGCCAGTGAGCCTTCAGTGCCCAACAGCCTGTTGCTAATTTGTGGTTTATTCTTTTTTGGACCAGGAGACACACACCACCACCGACCCAACACCATCACCGACCCCGCACCACCCCTGACCCCACTAGCCTTGCTGTTTCAGACATGATCTGGCCCTTGTCAAAGTCACTCACATCTTTACTGCCCATTTGTCACATATCCAACACATCAACTAAGAGACCCAACTATTAACTTAGGGCCTAATAATATATCTCAGACCTTCACACATCCTGTTGGTATGAGATAACCAATGATATTCACGACATCTATGAATGCTCATGACGTTTTGGCTTATCAATGCACATCCAAAAACAGCATGTGCCGCTTTGTCATAGTCTCTGTCTGACAAAGTACGACTACTCGTTAATTTCGGGACTAGAAATTCACGAATGTTTTCATAAACCACCAGCGTTTCTTTCAGAGGTGCCAAACAATTAAAAAAAGTTACACTGATGAGTCTAGAATGCTCCACACTTAATATTTATGGTTATTTTAGGTGTCTAACTATGTCTTATGTACTTGGTGTATCTGTAGGCAGTAAATTTTTCTCAAGCACATTGTTGGAATATTTGAGTAGCAAATAGTTTTGCCCCCGGTGATGGGCTTCAATAATTAGCAGTGAATGGTGTGGAAATGAGATGTGAGCTGCTCTCTCTGCCACCAGGACATCTGTGACTCCCCGCAGTTCATTGTGGACGACGCTACACGCATGGACATCTGTCAGGGACAGCTGAGTGAGTCACCACCCACCTTCCAAGCTCTTTTGTAGAGTTTTACCAGTTTAGCGCACAGGGTACTTCTACTTTGTTTCTTTTCACAGCATATTGGCAAAACATTTGCACAGTTTACCCGTAAGTAAGGGACTTTGAAAAGGTCCAAAGGACACATTAAAGGGGGAATATTAAATAAATATAAGTGAAATGAGCTAAAGGAAGTCTGCAAATTGTCAGTGACAGAACAAAAGGACTGCCAAATGCCAAAGAACCATGTTACCGTGTTTTTTTGAAGTGTGTTTTTGAAATGGTGTAAGGGTTGCTCATTTTCTTAAACAATAAATATGAAAACATGGAATGTAGGTAATTTAGTTCTCTAATATAATCATAACTATTAAAGGGACTCAAAGGACACAACTGGGTAAAGTAATTAGGTTCTAGTTGACTTGTTAATCATGAAAGTATTCCACATACACTGCCTGTCATTTAAAAATCATGTGTTTGTTTACAGCAAGTATGTGGTAAATGCAGGAGTGTTGGTACATTATTACAGTTAGAGACAGACCTGACCATAAAGTTAAAATCCAGAATGTGCTTAGATATGCCACAGTGTTCAGGCTTTACTATTAATCTGAACATGATGTTTACCAAGATCGATTATCTACATCGTACAAAACATTTATAATTAATGTGTTTGTGAATGTATTGCTGGCACCACACATGCTGACGTGCATTGCTGATTGGGAATGTGGCCATAATTTATTGAGAAGTGTAGTCAAAATTCTTTGTCTGATGATGTTGAATTCATGTTGTCTTGTCACTTCCTTGCTTGAGACTAGCATATAATTATGCTGTGTGTTATGTATAACACAGACCTCACAGAAACACAAGGCTACATTAAGAATTCTAGTTTAATTTTTTTTACATTAGTTGCCCCCTGTTGAGCATTTTGTTTGCCCAATTTCTGTTCTTGTTCCTGAGATTAACCATAACACTGGATGTTGAAGTGTATGGAGTGTGTATTATGTAATACTGTGTTTCTGTGTGCTGCCAGTCACAGCTCCCTTCTCTCCTACAGATGACTGCTGGTTTCTGGCTGCTGTGGTCTCGCTGTCCCTTCATCGCCCCCTACTGGAACGTGTTGTGCCATTGACACAGAGCTTCCAGAAAGGCTACACTGGCTGCTTTGTGTTTCGGGTCAGCCAGACCGCCACAAATGGGCTAGAGAATATGGGACATTTTAGTAATTTCACATAGGTGTAATGGGGACTGTAGTAAGATTTTTAATAGTAATATTTGTCTGCAATTAATTATTTTCTTTTTCCTTGTCCCTCTCATTGTTTGCACTAAAGGATACTAGTAGTAATATAGTACATCCATTTTCCATACACAGTGTCGCAGGGCAGCCTAGGGCACGCGCACACACACACACGTTCTTTGGAGATATCAGTCAGCCTACAACACGTCTTTGGACTGGTGGAGGAAACCAGAGTTCCTGGAGGAAGCCACCACCCCCCAAAACACGAGGGGAACATGCAAACTGCTCACACGCTGAGCAGAGGGACGATTTGCACCTGGGGGTGCAAGGCATCAGCAGTACCGGTACCACTAGTAATAGTAAAGTGTTATTATACATTATTCTAATTACAATTATAACCCAGCCGTGTGAGCTTTATTTGCCCGTCCCAACCCCAGGTAAAGGGGGAGCATTAAGGAAAGACCTGGCAACCTGCCCTGTAAAAAGCTCACCAAGAAAATTAATTGGAAAGGCTGTCAGTGGAAAGAGCTGGACCATGGAGTTACAGAGAGTCAGACACGGCTGAATGGATAGACATCATCATCATGTATGATGTGTGATCTAATATAATCATACAGCGCAGTGGGGTTGGACAGCCACTCACCTTGGACTTCACTTAGGTTTTTTTTTTTTTTTTTTTTTTTCTCTCCTGTGGTCTTCTGGCTTTTTTCATCAATACCCCATATTTATTTATTAGATTGCATACTATTTTGTAAATAGTCTTGGCATAACTGCGTAGGGAAAGGTGCCGTCCGTCCATCTCTCCGTCCATTTCTCCGTTCCTCCGTCCAACTACTTATCCCAAGTGCAGGTGGGCCTGGAGCCTGTCCCAGGCAAGCTAGGGCACAAAGCAGGGTACATCCAAGCAACTGTTTTGTATTGATTGGTGGGCCACAAGTGGTGTGTAGGGCAGAGGTTTTCCATCTCTGTTTTTAATGGACAGTTTGTCCAAAGGGAGTGCCAAACCTGAATTTCTCCCACGAAGTATTTACATGTGTATATGAAGGGCTGCCGTGACAGTGCTTACGACTTGCTCAGTTAATTTCATCATTTACCCTTCACGAAGTGGACACTTTTAAGTTTTCATGTTTCATGCATCTGTACTTGACAAATGCTTTATTGACAATGTAACCCAGAGCTGACTAATTTATGAGCACTAAATTATGAAACAGAGGGGTAGAAAGAGGGAATGGTGACCACTTGCAGGATCTGCTGTCTGACTTCCTGTTTCCCTGCAGTTTTGGCAGTATGGGGAATGGAAGGAGGTGAAGATTGATGACTTCCTGCCAACACGAGGGGGCGAGCTGATTTACCTGCATTCATCCGCAAAGGGGGAGTTTTGGAGCTCGCTTCTGGAGAAGGCTTATGCCAAGTTAGTGCCCACTGCTCATTTCACATTTACAAAAATAATTGTTCGCTCATTCTGTTTTCACTTTTAAATTATGTCTTGGTAACAACAAAATTACTTTTTTTTAAACCAAAGCCCATCGCTGCATTGCTTGCCTGTATTTTTTCAGGAAACACAGAGCTAGAATTATATTGACATGGAATTCTCAGTTATGAGGTCTGCCATCAATATAGCATCCTAGCTCTACCATTAATCAGTTTCAAAATGCTAATTAAAACAAACACTGACAAAAGACATAAAGAACATGCCTAGGGAAGCTGACTGAACTTCCTGCTACATTCGTCTATAGTGAGTCAAAGCCACTGCCCACCATTTTGCCGCCGTTTTCTGTTTCTCTCTTACTGCCAATTTCAACTGTCTAGAAACACAAACCACACTCACACACACACACACACACGCACACACACACATACATATATATATATATTACATAATGTTTGTGTTTGTTTTTTTTTTTTGCAGTTATTTTTTCAAGTCACAGAGGAATAACATTTTTATAATGGAGCACTGCATTTTGTTACACTGCATTTTACACCCAGTGGTTTTGGTATAATCTAAAAAATTATTACTGTCTTAGTGTTCGAAAAACAAGATGAAATAATGCCATCTATGTTTTGCAGAGTTAATTCTACCAAGCTGGAAACAGTACAGCTTGTCCTGCCCTGTGAACTCACTCCATTCCCAAGTAAACACACATTTGTAAAAAGGCGGTACACAATATACACCCTAGTTATTTGTTCTGATGCGGACAGACGCCTACAGCTGCATCTCAGATACCCAACGCTGAGAGCTCTCTCTCCATTGGCCAGACTGAAAGGAGGATACCAGGCGTTGAACATGGGCTTCCCCCACGAGGCGATGCTGGACATGACAGGCTGTGTGACGGAGGTGCTCACTGTCACATACCTGCCAAGGCAGGCGGGGAGCTTTTTAAGTGGACTGCTGAAGAAAGGGGCTCTCATCAGCTGTGTCAGCCTACAGGTGTGCATGTGGAACTGCCACAGTCAGTTACTGATCGTGCGCGACCGTTTCTTTTCTAACTTGACTCTCCACAGGGAAACATCAGTGAAAACGTTGTGTTCACGTGGGTCATCTCTTTGCTCCATTAAGCTGATTTTTATCTTTTCTTGAAATGTTGCATTTTAAAATGATAATGTGCACGTGTCTGTCTGCTGGCAGGGGTCGTTGGGGCAGACGACCAAATTAGGGATCATATGCAAACACGCCTACGCCCTGACGGCTGTGGAGAAGGTGAGGTGGCTCTTGTCCTCCACAAGTCATCATTGTCCAGCTTTACTTCACAGAAGGTCAGGCTGCTCACAGGCAAGAGAGCGTGACACTCAGCCTTCTGCTGTCCCAGGTCAATACGAGCAAAGGAGAGGTGGAGCTGATGCGAGTGCACAACCCATGGGGGAAGGCGGAGTGGGAGGGCCCGTGGGGCGACATGAATGGGTACAGTGTGCGGAGGGCCAGGGGAGCATGCCTTTCGTTTAAGCAGGTTAAGTTATTCTGAACCATAAGCTTTACTCACCTTGAATGGAGCTGGTAAGTGTGTCCGAGAGGAAATTAGGATGTTTTTTAATGTCAATGTCAATTTATTTATATAGCACATTTGAGCACAACCAGGTTGTTCAAAGCACTTTACGACAATAAATACAGAATGACATTGAGGAAAATGGGCTTAGAGACAGTTCATAACATAAATACATAATATAAGCAGTAAAAGAATAAAGAGGTTAAAAGTACAATAAATAGACTAAAAATATTAGGAAACACAATGTCAGTGTCGGTGCCAAAACATTTTAAAGATTCGTACAGCATTAAACACCTGAGAGAATGAAAGTGCGAAATGAGAGCCTTGGCTCAGGAATGTCTGCTTGCAGGTTGGAGTGGGACCAGGTCACCAAAGAGGAGCAGCAACGGGTTGGGAGAACACGTGCAATTGATGGAGAGTTCTGGTCAGTCTGCACTAGCCTTACGGTCTGTGCCTCTTCTCTGCCTAACCTGGTGTCCTGACCCCCTTGGTTCTGCTGCACAGGATGTCTCTGTTGGACTTCTGCTTGAACTTTGATGAGATGGAGGTGTGCCACCTTACTGATGCCACGCTTAACAGTCAGGGGGCTGTCAAGCCTTGGCAGTACACAATGCACCATGGGGTGTGGATACCCAGCCTGTCAGCTGGGGGGCCTCCCCAGGGTGGTAAGTCAGAAAGTGAGACAGTTATTATGGAGTGATTCCAGCCTGTTGTGTTGAGTGGTGCTGCACCTGGTGCTGTTTGTGGTACTGACGATGGGTTTCTTGCTAAACTGTGTGAAGGTGGTGACAGTGAAGTGCAGTGACAGAGAGCCTGTCTCCTAAGAATCTGTGCTGTTTTCTACATAAAAGATACAGTATTGTTCAAAATATCAATAGGCTATAATGTCAGTCTTCAGGTGTTTCAACAAAGTGAACATGTGATTCTTTAACCTTGGATAGTATTTTGTTGCACAGTAATTTTTAAATCCTTCTGTTACCTCACAGTGTGTGTAGCCCAGCGTTAGTGTACATTAAAGCCTTCTGTTACCTCACAGTGTGTGTAGCCCAGCGTTAGTGTACATTAAAGCCTTCTGTTA
>JABJVR010000032.1:3156449-3174218 GCA_025773905.1 Chitala chitala
GGTGCCGGCCGACTCCCCCCTCGGTGCCGGCCGACTCCCCCCTCGGTGCCGGCCGACTCCCCCCTCGGTGCCGGCCGTCGCCCTGGAATGTGGTGCGCGCGAGCCGAGGTCAAAGTCTCCGTCAAGCACAAATGATTAACAAGGCAAATCTCTTCGACGTTTGAGCGCCAAGATTGATGGATATGCAAAATATTTCCTTACATTAGATCTTGATTCACAGTTGGACTGCTAGGTGCACAGAATTGTGTTTCTGGGATGGCAAGTTACAGGGAAATGTTTCTACTTTAGAGCAGTATTTGCACGAGGAAAAAAACATTGACGTTGCTTGTCCTCAGTACCGATACAAAAGTGAAAAGATCGGATGATAAATTATTTTTATCTATTTAAACTATGGGGAATCTAGCTGTCAAACTAGGATTATTGGTGGTCTTGCATACAAGCACTTCAAGATCAGTACACTGTAAGCTCCTTCCATACGTTCATAACCTTGACCTGGGAGTGTACAATGTACACTTAACTGTAGTTAAAATTTTGCCTTTGTATGTTAAAATGTAAATGTAATGCTTGTAACTTTATAAAAGAGTGTTGAATTTCTGTCTTGGTGTCAATGAGAATATCCAGTTTGTTCCTGAAGTTGACCAACATATATCACTGTAGAATATTCAATATTTAAGTCAACAATAATATTTAACTGCAAAACGTATCAGATGTTGATGTCCCCTGTCTTGTATAAAAAGTGCAGAATAAATGCAAAAACCAGGTTAAATTCAGCTCTTTGCAAATGGGTGTTTGATCCCTCAGCCAACAGTCACCTTACAGGGATTTGTTGTTTGGAGGTGGGGCCCGTTAGAACCTGTTCAATTACAGCCCATACAAAACACAGTTCTGGGTGGATGGAATGTCATTCTGAGCTCATTCACGCAAACTGCACTTGTCACATGGGCTAAAACACTACTGAGAAAAACTATATACTGTATATAGTTATATAAGGGGACCAACAGAGCAGCTGAACTTGCAAAACATACTAGCCAGAAATCGGGATATTGCAGTGAAGAATCTGTCTCAATGCCATGCTTTCACAATGCTGTGACATTAACAGGAGGATTGCCGCTTGTGCCTGTCACAATGTTGGTCTGCTCAGTCATGCTCATTAGGTGACAGCCCTGTTTCTCTTGCATATTCAAATTTTTTCACCTGTAAGATAGCGAAGGGAAATGATTTGAATAATTTGTCACATCTGTAGAGCTTTGAGGGTTGTTTGTGTACCGCTTACAGTGGATGTGCAGTTGCTGTTGAATGAGCTCTGTGTGTTTGTGAAGTTGTGCGTTTAAGACATCGCATTGTTTGGGTGAGAATGCTGTTGTCTGTTTTGCTATACCATTAGCCTGGGGTGGACAGTCAACAAGAAAGTGAATCCTTTTTGCAGATATTTAGGAAAATCTGTAACCTCATCTCACAACGGTTAGTCTTGGTATTTTATTGTCTGCCACTAAGGTGCAGCTTCCCCTAAGTCCTTTCAGTTGGCTGTAGTTCCTCAAGACGGAGGGGGGTGAGATGGCTGTTTTGGAATGTAACTCAGCCTCTCCATCCAATACGGCATGCTGGAGGGGAACATTCCATTTTTGGCCCCGTGCAGCCCTCAGAAATGAGTTAAGGGGCCTGTGCTGTTTCACATGCAGTGTTGACTTGTGGAGTTATAAAGTTATATATGTAAATTATGTGAGGGTGGGGTCTAAGACAAGGTAGAGGTGAGCTGGGAGGGGAGTACGGACACGCACGTGTTGGCCTGTGTCAGCGTTTCGTTCATCATGAATGCTTGTCCCAGTCCCTGCCCCCCATTTTCTGATTATTGTTTGATAAAATAGGTGTTGAAGGTGTGGTATTAAGCAGTCTGGCTTAATGGGATGGCCCTTTAAAACACCTGAGCAGGTGAGAACAGTGTCGGTGCTCTGCCGTGTCTCTCGATTATAATTTTTGATCTTGTACTCTTTCAAGGAATGATGACTCACTTCCTACTAGTTCTAGTAATGTGTGTGTATATATAGTTTTAGTTGGGCTGATTTATGTTTCCAGAAGTCATTTGGTGCTGAGGTGTAATGGAGTGGACGTGTCAGAATGCAACAGGAATTGTTTTGGGACTCATGGGAGTGGACTGGGAGTGGACGTTTACATCCCTTCTTTCAAATAAATGGCTTTTGAAACTCTGAGTCAGAACTATGATGTCAGCATGTTTGCCTACAGGCAAGTTTATCTGCAAGGTAGAGGAAAATGATGGCTTCTTTTATACAGCCAGACACATAGCAGACTTCTGTGGACACGGCTGGTGAGCAGTAATTACCCGGGCTGCTGCTGGATGCCTAGTGGAGCTCTCGCTGCACATTGGTCAGACTTTGCACCTAAGAAGTGGTGTAGAACCAATGATCACTTCACAGTTTGAGGTCTTTTAATGGTTACTTTATAGCTGTAATCATTACAGCTGTGGAGGTAGAGTTGCCCAGAGCTGAGTGTTTAGAAGCATCAAAGAACTGAGTTTTTTAATATTGTTAATGGTGGACACACCTATCTAGTCCTGCATGAAGAGGATGTAAAGGGCCTCGTAAGGAACCTTCTCCTACAGATATATCACAATATGTTGCTCCAGTGCCATCCTCTCAGGAGCTGGTGAGGTTCTAGCTGTTTCTGCAGATGTTATGGCAGTTTTAGCTCAACTGAATTTTTTGGATACCAATCATGTCATCTGAGACATCAAGGAAGTCAGGCTCTGTCTTTAAAGGCACCATAAGACCAGATGTGTTGTTGGAATAGTAGCAGTCCACTTACGTGAGGATGTGATGCTTTCACCTGTCACTTTACAGTAACTGAATCATCACTGCAGAACACTTTATGTTGTAACTGGTTCCGCTGTTTCTCCAGTGCTTCCAGTTTTGCATGTTGTAAGTGGTTCCTGTTCCTGCAGTGCATAACAGCTGAGGACTTGCCCAGTGGCCTCCTGCATAGCATGGTTCTGTTTTTTAATATCCTGCTTTCTGTTCAGGTCCCAATGTTTGTTGGTTTGGTTTTGCAGCCCCCTTGAGTCAGCTTTGCTAGGCTAGCCTCCATCCCAGATGGGACTGAACGATCACACAGCCAACGCTGGTCCTCTGTCGGGGCTTCTTATGAGCCTTCTGCTCTTGGCTTTTAGGTACAGTTTACACATTGAGGAGAAAGGTTAGCAGATATTATGGCAAGAATGTGGCTGAAGTTGGCCTAACTTGGTAGCGGGTTGGGTTTGGGCCCTAGTGGGGGCACAATTGCTCTTCTTGGAGGCCTCATTTACACTGGCAGAGCAAGCAGCGCAAGTGATGGGAGACACACAAGGATTTTCAGAGCATTTGTGTACAATGAGCCAGATGTGAGCTTTTGGGCGTAGGGGTGGAGATGGGTGGGTGGGACAGCTTGCCTCTGGGTGCTTGGGTTGGGAGTGGAAAAGGGTTCTATCTTAGCTCTTTGCATGGCTGAAAGTGTAGGCCCATCATCATGGTTTTTATGGGTTCCTGGTTAATGGGACTGTAGTCATTGATTAAAAGGGGTGGATGTGCCACTGCCCCCCTTCCCCTGCATTCCATCTGCTGCACAACTGCAATGGCAAAGTTGCCCCAGTCTGGCCTCCTCCTCATGCTTGTTTTCCCAGCAGAACGCTTTGTCTGCGTCCATTTTCTTCACATTTTGCCGTATGTGCTAATCCCCATCTGCTTATTTACAAGTTAGGTTGGTTACAAAAATGGAACGCATGAAGAATAAAAAGTTAGATGACCAAATAACTGTTGCCTTCAGTTGCCTAGTTTTAACCAATGAGCCCACTCAAACAGAACATTAGGTTGCTTGGCAGTAGATGGTGATGCAGTTACCGAGCAGCCTGGTCAAGGAACTGTCCTGCAACCATCCATCCTCCTGTCAGTCTTTTGACATGTTTACTGGAAGGTTATAAGAACCTTTTAAGTTCCATTTAGTTGTGTACCATTTAGTTTAAAAGGGGTTCAATGCCAGTGAAACCTGTTATCTCCATGAAGTTGCTCAAGTTGTTTTCCACGGCTCCTCATTTCCCTCTTAGTCACGGAGACATGCCTACAAGGTTGTTTAACTTGATAAGGCTGGTTGCAACAGCAGCACCCGGAAGCCCCGCGTGATGCTGGAAGTTCCTCTGGCAGGTTTCTCTGGATGGAGGTGACTGCTTTGTAAGGACAAACCATTTGAGGCATACTAGGAAAGTGTGAGAGAATTGGGGAGCACTGGTGTGTTTTATTGCAGTGCATAGGCTGTAATTGTTGGGAGCCTTCCACGTGATTGTTTCCATCCTCTGAAAAGCCTTTGTTCTATTATTGATACAGCGACCATTTGTAATAAGTGTTTGCTTTCTTTTTTTAGATGTGCGCATGCAGAGGCTTGTGTGCCTTGAGATTCTCTGCTGTCGATGTTATCCCACATTATAGCAGGACGTCTCATCGTTCCATCAAATATTTACGTCTCTGTGCAGCGGTGCACAGAAGTGCCGCAGGGCAGGAACTCGGTGCCATTGAGAGCAGTGACGGCAAAGGACACCAGACACATGCTTTGCTATTCTCGGCTCTCTGTGTCTTGTCTGAACTTCTGATGAAGGACCCCGGGCTAAAAAAATGCAATGCCTCATTGTTGACTTGTTTGTTTTACATTATTTAGATTCATAAAAGATGGTGTTTATTTGTAACAGGCTTGCATAGCTTATGAGGATGCTACTGTTCTGGGTAATTTTGTGAAAGGATTCGGACTTTGAAGAACTCAAGCTGCTCTCCTGTCAGGTGCGAGAACCTCTAATGTGCTCTTTTAAAATCCAGCTCCTTTAACCACATTTCAGCAACTAGACATTTGCTTTGCCTGGTATGTAGCATAGTTTCTGTTTCTTGGTGATTTTGCCATCACTTCTTCACTGTCTAACCGCTATCATGGTATCTATTCTATTTATTTATTTATTTAGTTAGTATTGGCTGTTCAGCAAGTCCTACATGCCAGCTCATTTCCTCCTTGTATGTATTTTGGTAAGGGCACCAGGTGACTGCTGCTGTGAGAACGCATGCTCTGTCATTTATGGCTGCAAACGGCCGACTGTTCCGCTGAACGAAGCTGCCTGGCCAATGGTATAGAGCAGCAGCTTCGATGGTGTAATCTGTTTCAGTTTTTCCTTTTTTGGGTTGTCCTTTGATAGTGGATGATCTGATGTATCTGCGATGACAGTTAGCTGGTGGTGAGTCACTTGGATGAGCCCGAGATGTGCGAGCGACTGTAGAATATGCCTCACAGATGGAAACCATTGAGAAACACGTGTGTGACGAGTTCTGCAGCAGTACACTAGTGTGTCTGTTAGTTGGACATATGGCTAAAGGTCCCTGGCCTCGTTAACGGAGCTGCTCCTGGCCCGCTGTCTGTGTGTGCCCTTTGGTTACACTGAGCTGTTGCGCACTCAGTATAATGGTCACAGAGGTGCTGAGAAGGACGCTGCTTAGATGTTGTCAGTGGGACCTTCAGAAGTTCTGCTTACGAATGGGAAGGAAGACGCTGTGGTTTTTGTGGTTCCTCTGCTGTTAATGAAGACTGTGTAAGATTGCTAGCAGGCTGATCTGCAAGCTGTTGTCTGCTGTAACGGCCGGAGCTGTGACCTATGAAAGACTATCTGTGTTGAAGAGCTTCAGCGTGTTTTTGTCCAGCTGGGCACCTGTGTCTCCATAGCGATGTTCTTGCATGAGAGGGCTATGGTGTTTTGTGTCCTGTAGTCCCTGCTTTACGCATCCCTTCCCTCAGTTGTTTCTGTTACCAGAGTCAGCTGGAAAGTAAAACTGATTCATCCACTTTTTAAATTGCTTGTTGGTTAATTGAAAATGCAGAATTTTACTACGGCGTTTGCAGGCTTTTTGTTCAGATAGGCCTCCGTATGTTTGCACTTTGCTTTGAAGCTAGCATGCCTCTTTGATGACCCCCCTTCCCCCGCTGATCTTCTGCCAAGGTGCTCTTTGATGGTGTTCTGAGACCTCCTAGTTCTCATCATCTTCAGGGTGAGAAAGCAGTCAAGAGGCCAGTGTGGTTTAGCCGTGTAAAAACAGCACCAAAAACAGCCTTCTGTTGGTTTGGCTTTTGGCTTCTGTTGCGCGTGTTTGTTGGGTACAGAATACACCCAAGGCCTGATGCTGTGGCATGATGTAGGACGGAGGCGAGCAAATGTAAACCTCGACTGCATGCTGTTGCACGGAACAGGTCTGTGAGACACCCGCTGGCTTCCAAAAATAATTTAGCAGGTTTCTCTGCAATCAACTTGACTTTATCATCCAGAGTCCCAGGCCCCCTACAATACCCCCCACCTTAATTATCACAAATGTCACAGAGAAACGACCTCACCTGTATGTTTCTGGGTTATTGTCAGAATGTATCAGACTTAATTGTTAGGACAAATAATTTTCCAACCACAATAGCATTGGTCGTTAGTTAAATTGAAGACCAGATAATGGATATTGTTCTTTTATTTTTGTCATTAAACACTAGGGACCCATTTAAAATTGCTCAGGTCCAGGTTAGTGTGACCTGTGCAAGAGCAAATTAGATGTCATCTTGTTACAGCTCTGTGTGTGTGAGAGTGTGAGGAAGACTGAAAGACAACCTTTTTTTTTTTTGTCACTTAATTTTTTTTTCTAATGGTCAGTCATGTACAGACTGTATGTGTGTGTGTCAGACACACAGGGAGCAGTGAGTCACAAAGGGCTTGTTCTGGAATGTCTTGGGCAGGGCACGTGCTTTAACCGGAAACACAGACAGAGGAGCACAAAACTCAGAGTAGTTGGGATGTCTCAGGTTTTATTGACCCTGTTCTCGCTCTCTTTTTAGCCTGCCGCACCCTCCATCCTGTGCGTAGCTGCAACTTCAGACTGTGCTCACAGTGAGAGTGGACACCAGCTTTATCCTAGGGCTTTCAGGCAAGGTGTGCATTGGGATGTTTGTTTCAGCCCTTCAGGCTGGTGCTCTTATTAGCAGTGGGTGTAGATGGACATACTGAGCCCTGAAGGAGCCTGCACTTTGGACCCTGCAAGGTAGGGCCGATCAGTGAAGTCAGGCTCAAGTGTGCTCGTTTTTAAGGGTGTTTGATGTGCAGGAGTCAGCCACGCTGGCTCACTTCCTGCCTGGAAGCCCCTTCCCCCCCAGGACAGAGTCATAGAGCACATTCCTTCTCTCTGAACAAACAAACAAACACAAGTCGTGCGCAGAAAAGCTCTGTACACAAAAGCTCACCCCACTGAATTACGTGGTGAAAGTCAATACGTTTTCCCTGATTCCCAGACTGAGAAATGGGAGTGGCTGCCAGCAGGTGCTCCGAATCTACTTTTGTGGGTGGCGTGCACCTTATGAGCTCTTACATCATCGCCATAGCGACAGCCGCCAAAGTGTGTTTCCTTATAAGGTAAAATGTGCGTGAGTCTGCCTGGGACAGGAAGAGGCCGTTAGTGTGACAATGCTGCTGACTGGCTCAGCCAGTCTGTCTTGTTAGGCCACATTGTCTTCTCTGTTTTTTTTTTTTCCTGCTCTCCTTGTTCTTCAGTCTGAATCCCCTACACACACACACACACACACACACACACACACACACACACACACACACACAAAAAACGCGTGGAGACACTAACACAGTTTACTCCATGACTTTGGCATGACTTGTATATCGAGTGGTGAGCAGTGTGTTGACAGATGAATTTCCCAATTTGTCTTTCTCTACAAAGCTGTGCTAGATACATCAGTAATACCGTGACCTGTGACACCTGTTCACAATATACTGTACGTGGATTGTAAGATGTGGGTTTAAGTTAAGGAAGCACGCTGCTGTGCTCCTTGACAGCGAAACGCTTTGACAAAGGTGTGCACGTGAAGTAGAGGGCAGTGTAGTGGAAGCGAGTTGCGTTGGTGCTGTGTTGACCTGCCTGGAATGCAGAGCACGAAGAGAAGTGGCACAGAGGTCACAGTGGCCGCGAGGAGCACCGTGACACAAGATTCCTGGAATGAGATGCGGCGTTCCGATCTCCCCTGTTTCAACCCCACCCCTGACCTGGAAATGTCTAATACCGATTGACTGATTCTTAAGTCTGCAGTAGAGTTTGGAGGCGGTTTTTGTATGCGTCTGAGTGAGATGGAGGTGACAGGACAGCGTCTCTTCTACTTGCTGCTCCGCTGAAGTTCTGGTGGTGATGAGGCCCATGTCAGTTGATGCACCTGCTGCTCTTGTGGTTGGCTGAGGAGCTGATTGAGTGACTTCCCTGGGCTTGACAAGTCTGCAGACTGCCTGCACACTAGCAGCAGGGTGGTTATGTAGGACATTTTCACTGTTTGTGTTTAATAAAGCCCTGTAGGATGCAAGTTTTGTTTTTATGTTTCTTGTTGAGTCCTTGTGGGTCAGAGAAGCGGACCCATAGTGAGTTTTCCGCTAAAATCAAGTATTTCAAAAGTTAGTAGTTGGGCTTCCAATTTTAATTTTACTAGTGTAAAATGATCAGCCATAACATTTTGACATGTGAAGTGAATAACGTTGGATATCTCGTTTTCAGTGGCACCTGAAATTACCAAGTTGTGATGGCAAGTTGACTGGGTCAGAGCATTTTCAAAACTGCAGATCTTGTGGGATGTTCTCATTTTGCAGTGATCAGGACCTACCAAAAAATGGTCCAAGGAAGGAAAACTGGTGAACTAGCGATAGGGTCATTGGCAGCCAAGGCTCACTGATGCATGTGGGGAGCGAATGACAGCCTATGTAGTCCAAGTTGATGCTAGTTTTGATAGAAAGGTGTCAGAACACACTGTGCATTGCAGTTTGTTACATATGGTGCTGAGTAGCCATGGATCAGTCAGGGTTCCCATGCTGACCTGTGTCCACTACCAAAAGTGCCTACAATGGGCATGTGAGCATTAGAACTGGACCACAGAGCAATGGAAGAAGGTGGCTTGGTCTGATGAATCATGTTTTCTTTTACATCATGTGGATGGCCGGGTGTGTGTGTTGTTAACCTGGGGAAGAGATGGCACCAGGATGCACTATGGGAAGAAGGCAAGCTGGCAGAAGCAGGGTGATGCTTTGAGCAACGTTCTGCTGGGAAACCTTTGGTCCTGCCATTCGTGTGGATGTTACTTTGACACATACCAACTACTTGAACATTGTCACTGACCAAATACATCCCTTCATGGAAATAGTATTCCCTGATGGCAGTGGCCTATTTCAGCAGGATAATGTACCGTGCCACACGCTGCAAAATCGGTTCAGAAAGTGTTCATCAAACCAAATGACTTTGAGGTGTTGACTCGGCTTCCAAATTCTCCAGATCTCAATAAAATCGCGCGTCTGTGGGATGTGCTGGGAAAAACAAGTCCGATCAATGGTGGCCCCACCTTAAGACTTACAGAACTTAAAGGATCTGCTACTGAAGGCTTAGTGCCAGATACCATAGCATACCTTCAGAAGTCTAGTGCAGTCTATGCTTCAATGGGTCAGGGCTGCTTTGGCGGCACAAGGGAGGGACATAATATACTTGCAGAGATGTTGATTACATAATATTAAGAGGGTGTCATAATGTTATGGCTGATCAGGTATATCAGCTCTTCAGTACATCATCATGTTGCAGTTAGCTTTAGAAAGACATACAGAACTATGTTTATTTTTTAATTCCAGTAATTCAGCACATTTGTGGTGCTTTTTAATGAGTCAAGGCATATCTATTTTTAGCTCTTAATCTGGGCTTTTGTTACTACTATTAACATTATATCCTGCTGGATATAATTCAATACCAGCAAGTGGTAGATTTACAGAGAGCCCGTTGTTTGCAAGATTAATGAATTGTGGCAGGATTTATTTTTTGTGACAAGGGTACAGGTTTGTGCCCAGGATGTGTAGTTGTGCAGTTTGTTTTGTAGTAGGTATCTTTTTTTTTTTTTTTTTTTTTTTACCCACCGCCATTGTGTTCAAATTTTTGACAACTTTTCATTTTTATAATCTCTCCATTTAGTGTTTTGTTAATTAATTTTTTTGGTATAGTGCTGTTGCCTGCGTGCGCTGGGGACACAGATTTCCCATTTGCTGCATTGTGCCTGACAGGAGGCATGTTTACCCGTGTTCTTATTGATGGGGATATAGAGAGCCAAGGAGCACGAGTGTGTTCTCATGTGCCATCCTCTTCTGTGGCAACAGGCAGCCACCTGACAGGGACGTTTAGAAATAAACCACTGAGCTGACAGGGTGGCATCGGTCCTCTTCCCCTTCTGTGTTTTCAGCAGCCCTGCAGTTATTGCGGCATCAACATGGTACAGCGGTAAGAAAAAGCCGAGATTCTTCCCTTGATGTGGTAGAGGCTTACGAACACCCCCCCCCCCCGTACAATCGTCTTGCCTGAATGTGTCACTGGAGTTGATCTGAGCACCTGCCTACTTCTCTGGTTGCTTGCCAGACCTGCTTGAAGATTACTTGAGCAGTTTTTTTTTTTTTTTCTTTCTTTTCTTTTCAGTTGTTTTCAGTTGTTGACTTGGTTTATGTCTTTTGTCTGCTTGAAAATGAAGGATGAGGACAGTGTTAGCACTTAAATTTGATGTCATTACAGTGCTGTGACTGTTTTGTGTGGGTTTGTTTCTCACCTGTGCCTGTTCCTGCCATGGATTGAACCATCTTGTATACACCAAGTGCTTCCAAGGGGCTTTCCTCCCTGCTCCTCACATCTTCTGTGTGTGTCCAGCAGCTGGTCTTTCTGCTGTATTTCTGTCTGATGCACTTGGAATTGTATGGATCTCTGACCTCAAATGTACATGTGACCTCTGTTCTCACTACACCTGTGCTTTATAAAAAGTATGGGTTTATGTCACATGTCTGTAACACTTTATTCTAACCTTTGAACATTTTACTTAATGGGTTCCCAAGCAGAAGGTTCTGCAACAAGGTAAAAACTAAATGCTGACGTTCAGGTGAGGAGTCCCTGTGCCCACCACCCTTAAACTGGGTACCTTGAGGTGGAAGGGCAAAAGATTGGCTTAAGTTTTCCTTATCTCTCTTCCAGATGATTTGTCAGTTTACATTTGGCTTTTTTATTATTATTTTTTAAGTAGTATGAGGAAGTGGTTTCTTCACAGTGGAACAACATAGAGAGTAAGCTCTCTGCCACTCCATGAAGGTGTCTGGCAGTTGATTTAGCAAGGGCCTGTGTCCAGCTCCTGCTTCACAGTATATATGTGATTAACTTTCTGCCTAAATCCACAAGCCCAGACCTTCTCTGGCCAGGCTAGCCAAACATCCCACCACCAATGTCCAGGTCAGACTGGCCTTGTGCAGTCCTTTCTCTTCGGAGGCATCTGCTTTAGGGTTTTGGTTCAGACTAGATCTCAGCAGACGTGACTGCTGTGATATTCACAAGTTTATGAGTGCCTTCAGTTTGTGTATTGTGGGTAATGTGTGGCTTAGATTAAGTGCTGTTTCAAATGTATAATGTAGGCCTAATAGAGGTGTTAACAGTGTGATTGTATGCTTAAAGCAAATCAGACCAACCACAATATGCTTACAAACATTTTAAAAAGCTTTGTGTTTCTTAAATGTACTGGCCTAGATGTTTCTTGCAGAGATGTTGAAGTGTTCCAGGTGTTTGATTGTTTCACTTGTTTAAGTGAGTACCTCCATTTCACTCATATGAAACGAACGCTGATTACAGCGTTTTGTGTTCAATTTTTAGTGACTTGGCCAGTGGATGTTTTATGAATTTTCTTGGGGACCCGTGGTTCCTCATCCTTGTTGAGTACTTCCTATTTTACCCTACATGGGTTTTCAGAAAGAATTGACTCTGTTCACACCCCTCCACTTCCTCTCTCTGCAGAGAAACTTTGTTAGCGTGGGACCAACTGATAGAACAGTAATTTCAGCTCAAGTGAGGTCAAACAGTAGAGCTGGCCTGTTTCTAAAGCTGTGGTCAGCACAACCTCTCTGTCAGCACCCCCAGCTGCCCTCGGCAAAAATATTTTCTACAATGCATTCTTTCCCACCGGTTTTCAGCTTGTTCAGTATCGTTTCCTTTATTGGCAGGTTAATGCGGTTCAGCCCCATGTAAACTTTTCTTTTTGACAGTATGAAGTTTCTCGGTTTGCTGAGTCTGATTAAATGATGTAGAGGTTTCCTGTTTTGCTCTTACTTCATTTCGTAGGTGTCTGACTGAAGGTGCAGATGCACTTTGGACATTCCCCAGAATGAGCTCACTTCCTCATTCCTTGGGTGGGGCTGAGGTGGGGGGGCTGAATTTTTGAAATGTTTTTCATACCTGAATGGGATGCCTGTCATTGCTGTGCTGGGCAGCAGTTTGGTCAGCTCTCGTGCGTCACGTTTGCTGGTCTCGTAGGTCCAGCCCTGTATTGGATCATCCCCTCTGTGTTTGGCGTCCTCTCCCTTTAACGTGTACAGGTGTGTGGATATGTCCCCGTCTGTGCCAATGCCATGTCTGCCTTTAATTTGAATTTAATATCTTAGCTGCCCCTTTTGTGCACGCTGAACAATTGCAGTGCAGTTTAATTTAAAAGCATTTTTCTTTGCAGAACCGTTGCATCAGTGTAGATATGTCAAGTGAGGATGTTATCGGAGCCCAGCGCGGACCCTGGTGTTCATGTAGGCAGGAAGCACTGTAAAAAAAAAAAAAAAAAACTGTATTTCAGTGAGGTACAGCCGTAAGTGCACCTTCAAAAACAAACAAAACAAAACCTTGAACAACATCAGCTGAGTCAGGAAAAAGTCTTTGTGGAACATGGGCCAGGTGTTTAGATGACCATGAAATTTAATGGGTGGACAACTTGGAGGGATTTCAATGTGTTGGGCTTTTGAAATATTTAGTTTGTACTGTTAGGAGTGCATTTCTCTGTCACTGCATGAGAAATAGCTTTCATGTTGACACATTTGCAGTTTATTTTGGTGCCCCTTTCCACTGGGTGCTCCAACAGGGCGGGGTAACCATGAGGTGGGACAGAGCGCCGCTCTGCGATGAGGTGGACACGTCGGAGCTGGGCCGAAGCTTCACGGTCATGCCTGCGCCCTGCTGTAATGACACCGTCCTCTGGCTGCACCTGCACTAACTTGACAGACAGCCATCAGCCCTATCGGGGCGAGGTTGCAGTCCTTCCCTCGCGAAAAATGCAGCGGCCCACATGAGCAGGTCTCTGCCTGTTGTGCTGCCTGTGACCACTCCCTCTGCTGCCTGAACCTAACAGCTGGCTGCTCTCATAGTGAGGAGTTCAGGTGTAGCTGTGAAATTGTGTGTAACCTTCTCGCCTCAAAGGCATTTACAAATGCAGAACGTTGCCCTATAGGGAACTTGTCCTGTACTTGTCAGAAGACACCATCGAGCCACCAGTTTTCTTACATGTACATGAGATTGGTTCACACTCGCTGGCAGCAGGGACTGAGTCTGCACTTCCAGTTCTGTTTGTGCAGTTGAACCTATACTTCACAAGGAGTGTTTCTGCAGACGTGGTGTGGGCAGTGGTGCATGTCAAAGCTTTACAGGTGGGGTAAAGCACACATTAAATGCCCAGAGCCTTTGTGGGGAGGAGGGGGGACAGTGGCTCACTCTACAAATCACTCTGTTCTGTACTGTAAATCAGCTTTCTGTACGCAAGTGAAGCTAAGAACTGTGTTTGTCGGGCTCTCTGTACTGAGGTGGAAATGTGCCTCTCCTGTGTGGAGAACAGAACAATACACACACACACACACACACACACACCACCCAGTTGTTCTGACTGGAGCACATCCCGCTGAGCTCTGCCAGGTGTGCTGCTGGGCTGGGCGTGTACGTTGTTCCCCACAGACAATGACTGAGCTGAAGCGGGACGGGCCTGTGGTGCCCGAAGCTGTTCAGGGTGTAGGTGTCCTGCTCTCAGCTGGGGGAGGGGGGTCGGGTTGGAGAAAACGGATGTAGCTGGACTTCCTGTCAAGTTCCTTTGCCCTTTCCTGCATGATGCTGGGCTAATTGGGCTGAGAACCCAGGAGATCCCGATTCCCTTTATGTGAATAATTCCTTGATTTCTCTGAATCCAGGCTGCGAATATCCAGGCTGTCCTGAAATGTCAGTTTGCTTTATTTTTTTTACTTTTTTTTCTGCTCCTCCTTCCACTTCACTGTACACATGTTCAGTCCTGACCACACGTCCTTTTGACAGATTTGGCATCATTCTGGGCAGCTTTGTTTGCCACTCCTCACAGCCTGCCTACCGAGGCCGGGTTGCCTAGCTCTAATGTGTAATTTAGTTTTAAAGAGCACTGGGTAATGCTCAAACAGGAGGCACATACAACATGGCTGGGTTTGCACTTGGTGACGTCCGTTTTTGTATTCGGATGCTACTTGGTAACGCCTTTAGTCACAGCCCTTTCCCCAGATCTGGTGAGCCCGAGTGTGTGAAATAGCGTCCCTGCTGAGAGAGCAGGGGGAGTGTCGCCCCACCCACCCACCCCTGGCGGAGCTCGGTGCCACGGAACTGTGCAGTCATTTGTGGAATGTTTCGTAGCTGTGCAATATTTAGCTTTGCACGATCACCTTGCTACTAGCTTCACATGGGTCATTACCTGAGTGTGTGCACATGTGCAAGTGAGTGAGAACTTACAGGTTGAAAAGTTGTTCTGACGACTGATTTCAATGCTTAGGGTGTGTGTTCCTCACTTAAAGTAGCCACAAGCACGTCTCCTTCAGTTTTACGTTCACACGGCAGGAGCGGCTGTGTTTGGGAGCTGCCCTGACTGGTCGATACTGTGACAGAGCACTAGCCCCGGGCCTCCAGTGTGACGAGTTGGCCTCGTGTTGCATCACCGTGCACCCTGGGGTGCTCCGTCTTGCTGCTCAGCATCAGGACAGGCTGATCTGGCTGCTCCTAACTTTGGCATGTTTGGGATGTTCAGACCTTACTTTGTCAAGTCTCTCTAGGTTGTCTGAGATCAGCAGCCAGTGGTACATCTGGTTCAGAGGAACGTGCTCTGAGTGAAGGTGTCCTCAGATCTCCCCCAACCATCAACCTAGAAAGTCTGCCTTGAAGTTCTCTAGTTTGCAGAGATGTGGCACTATTTGTTTTTCATCTCACAGACTTAGTGTGTCCCACACCTGGTTAGTGTCCCACACCTGGTTAGTGTCCCACACCTGGGTGTAGAGCATTAATGTTAATGAGGGAAGGCTGTGATGATCTCCTGAAAATGTAAAGTCTCAGTTCTGCTGATGGAGTTGGGTCGGGGGGGTTGAGTTCAGCCGTTGCTCTTCCATCTGTGCTGTACAGGACTAAGGGGTGAGCCATGCATGGGCTTAGCAGGGGGTGTAAAGTGCTGCTCTTCTGAGGTTCTGCCTGTGATGGTGGCCCACACGATCTTCTTGCTCTGCCCCACCCAGTCCATCTCACCCAGTCCTTCCTGCATCGTACTCTCCTTCATGTATTGTAGGCACTCCTTCAGGGTAAAGTGGCACAGTTACAAAGTAATGCTCACGTAACTTATATAGACTACATGACCATGTTAAACACAGAAACGTACTAAACCATTTTAAATGTAAGGTATTTAGGACAAAGTTGTGTGAAATAGTGGCATGCTGTCTGTGTTTAAATTTGTCTGGTAACAGAACTAGTGATGGTTCGGTTTTCGATGTGGCAGTGATCGAAAACCTATAACCAAGTCAGCGTGAAAAGCTTGACTGTACGAGGTTCTCGGTAGATCTAGTGAGGAGTTTACTAGCAGCCACCAGTACTGATAAGTCATACTGTCCAAATTTTTAGTGTTACACTGTCACAATATGTGACACATCTCTAAGCCTAATAATGTGGTGCACCAAAAGTTTTAGGCTGAAAAGTGCAGATGAAACCACACAGGACTGTCACCATGTGTAACTGAACTGCCACTGTGTTTAACTGCCCATTTTTACAATCTTCGCAGTAAAATGTATTGTGTCCAAAAATGTTGGTTTTCACATGGTTGGGCTGAGGGTGTTTTTAGGGCCTTGTGGATTCTACTTAAGTGTTCCATTTTCATCTTTTTTTGGATTCATTTAATATTGAATTTTTTTTTTTGTTGTTTTTGTTAAAGGTTGGCCCAAGTAAGATTACATCTTGTATTCCCTTTTAATAAATGTTAACAATTTAAAATTCAGCATAAACAGCAACACAATCCTGTACAGATTTCTGCGTATGATTGCAGGACTTCACTGCGCTTGTTAGTGTAGCTGGACAAAGGGCACGTCTGCCCCTTCTCTTTGTTTTTTAGGTGCTTTTGAGATTTGATAATTTTTATGCGTGTATCTTTACGTGTCCAATCAGTCGTGTGTTGACAGACAACATGCAAAATAACTGTCATTTCCTAATCATTAGCAAATCGTTTGGCCCTAAACTAGGTTGACAGTGATGAATTTAAGGTTTTTTTTTTTTTTTTTTTTATGATTTCTTTAGTAGTATTTTTTTTTTTTCTGCTGCTTAGACATATCTACTCATTTCCTATAAATTATATGAAAATAAGTACCAAAAGTGATTTGCATATTTGAGTGCATGTGATTTTCATGCATATGTAGCAAATATTTGATTTAAGAACTTTACATCAGTACGAAATACTGACTTTTGACCCTTTAAGATATGAAAATAACGCATTTCTGCTCAATTCTGCATTTTTTTTTTTTTTTTTTTTTTTTTTATGTTAAAGTTAACTGCTAAAGTTTTGTTAATTTTAGCAATTCTGCTCGGAATCTGTGTGGTTGTTCGATGTTGGGCTGTCCCCGTTATGGCCCCATCAGTTGTGCCCCTTCTGAACACGTCTGAAACGAGCTCAGAGGTGAAGTGTGACTAACTGGGCTGGTGTTGTGCTGCCGTTTGGCCTGCTTCTGGCACTTGTGGTTGGAGGTGAGCGTGTGACGGTGGCGGGTGCGAGTGGCTGCCCTCTCCCCTCCTCCATCTCGGGCTCTCTGCTGAAGGCCTCCATTATGCCCTCCTGTCAATGGCTCTTTTGTGTGGCCGCTCAGCCCGGCCCGTCCGCAGTCATAACGTTTTTGTGCCGCCTCGGACGATAAGGTACTGCCCTTGCCCAGAGCGGAGGTGGCTGGGGGGGCTTGTTTGGAAATGCGTGGGGGATGGTGGGGCGGGTGGGAACCAGGGAGGTTGAAAGGAAGAGTCAAGGTCAGGAATGGCAGTGACTGTGCAGTAGTGGGGGGGGGAGTAAATGTTAATCGGTGAATAATGAATATTTTGGTGGTCACAACCGAAGAAAGGTCCACTTCCACCCGCTTCAGCTTGGGGGGTTCAGAACCACCATCCCGTGTGTGTGTGTGTGTGTGTGTGTGTGTGTGTGTGTGTAGTCTAACAGTGCACCATGTTGTCATTCTCACGTTGTGAACAAAAGGACACTTTCCTCACCCCTCGAGTCATCCTGTAGGAACATAACTAGTGGGATGCATGGAAATGTAAGGCACATCCGCCCTGCTATGCAGAGGGGTCTCACCTTGGCCTTAATTTTATCAGCATTTGACCCTCAGCCTGGTGCTTCTGTCCTCAGACCTTCACCGCGTGGTGCAACTCTCACCTGAGGAAGGCGGGCACACAGATTGAGAACATTGAGGAGGACTTCAGAGATGGCCTCAAGCTCATGCTCCTCCTGGAGGTTATCTCAGGTCTTGCTCACTCCTTGTTATAAGTGTTATCACGGGGGGGGGGGGGGGGGGGGGGGGGGGGGGGGGGGGGGGGGGGGGGGGGGGGGGGGGGGGGGGGG
>JABJVR010000032.1:3174228-3186728 GCA_025773905.1 Chitala chitala
TTTTTGGCCACAATCTATTGCTCCTCCTGGTGTTTTTCTGTGTTTTTTCTAACACTTTTTTATTTTTTTTATAACCGCCCCCCCCCCCCCCCCCCCCCCCTTTAAAAACCCAATCCCGCACTTTTCCTGTCTCTCAAGCCATGTCTCCAGCAGGGCCTTCCTGTTACCTCCATAACGCCTCTGGTAGCAGAGACAACGGTGGACCTAATAAACATTGATTTACTGTGGCACAATGTGTATTTAAATTTTTAAACCACAAACGTGTGCTTTCTACCTGGTGAATAAAACCGCTGTTGACCTGAATTATGGGGACGTGATTTGTTCTAACAGTAAATGATTTGGCTGAGTAATAATCCATGTCTTTAAGCATATATTTTGCTTCAATGCATGGAAACAAATGTACGTGTTACTGAGGCCGTTGTTTGCCTTCACAGCCACTGAGCGACCTGCATACGTTTGCGTAGCGCCGTTTAGACTGACTGTGTCTGTGTAACTGGACATTGCTTATAATAGAACTGAAAGGACACGGTGGTGAAGGTAATATTGGGCTCGTTTTTGCTGGCGAAAACGAATTGAAAAGAGAGCCCATGTGTAACACGAGCCTGTAGCTGAATGGCGCTTCGTGTTTCGGCACGTTTCCTCTCAGTACGCATGTGTGTTTGGCCCCCCGCAGGTGAGAGGTTACCTAAGCCGGAGAGAGGCAAGATGAGGGTCCACAAGATTAACAACGTTAACAAGGCGCTGGATTTCATTGCCAGCAAAGGTGTCAAGTTGGTTTCCATTGGAGCTGAAGGTGAGGGCAGATGTGTTCTTCTCTTCTCCATCATCCTCTTCTTCCTCCACACCATCCATCCATTTTTTATAGTGTCTTGCCTTCTTTTCTCCGTGCACGTGAGCACAGCTGTCCAGAGAGCCCAGCGTCAATGCTGGACAGAGGCTGTAATGACAGAAAGCTCCTAATGGGCAGTTTAAAAAGGCCCAGCTGCCTTTTAGTGCAGCTGGACAGGACAGTGGTTTTCACTGCTGGAGTGAGATGCCACACTATTTCTGCATCACGCTCCAATGCAAGATCGAGATCCGCCCATGCGCTGCGAAAGGATCGCTCATACATACGGTGTCATAGGGGTCAGCTGTTAATGGCAGTGTAAATGCAGGAGTGAATGAGCTTATGTCGAACGCTGCCGCAGTCTCATAAAGCAGGGTCTCATGTCACACGCCAGCTGTTGTGTTTCTTCACCAAGCGTGTCTGCACTGCTTCAGAAGGATTCATGCTTCTGTTTTCCGCTATCAGAGCATCAAAATACGTTTAACGTACACCGTAGTTAAAGGGGGGAAAATAAATATTTTGGCACTTAAAATTAACTGGAATTGTTGCTGCAAATTTTGTGCCATATTTCTGTCTCTATTATGTTAAAATATGGTTTGGAGAATTTGGTCGTTGTTTTGTTTGGTTTGTTTGTGCCAGAGTTAGCTTTTAAGATTGCAAGGGTATTGTTTTTAACAGATTAATGAACTAATGCTCTACAAAGCTGTCTGATCATTGTCACTGATTATAAAGTTAAAACATACTTTTGCAAGTTTTGTGCATGGATGAAAAGCATTTGCTTTGAGTAAATAAGAGATTTATGCATGGGGAGCACTCAAACACGTATGTTTCCCTTGTTTTTTCAGTACCTGTAATGCAAAACCCATGCGTATGATTGCATCAGTGTCACCGCAGTGTTTAAATGACACTGGTACAGTCATATGCATGCATTTAGCATTACAGACGTCTGAGGTGCTCTGTGCCTGCAGTATGGAGATGATGTGATTGTGAGTCAGACATGGGGGGGGGGGGTCTGCTCACACCTCCTCTCCACCATGCCATTGATGCCATGACTGCATGGTGAAATTCAAAGAGGTCAGGGCTTGACACACATGCACACAGCGAGTCTCAGTCCACCTGCTGCCCAGTCTGAAATGCACAGGGATGCATTTTCTCTTGTCATGCAGGTCGACAGTGTCGCCCTGGCTGCTTCTTCATCCTTGGCAGAACATCATTTCTCAGTCCTGCTCGCTTTGCGCTGTTGGACTTGGAAAAAACGTGTCTCCACCCCTCTCGCTCTCTCTGTCTCTCCTTTCCAGAAATTGTGGATGGGAATGTGAAGATGACCCTGGGGATGATTTGGACCATCATCCTGCGCTTTGCAATCCAGGACATCTCTGTGGAGGGTGAGTTGTGTATGTGGTCCACGGTTGGAATAATGTCCACTTTCAATCTGCTTGGGTGTTTGAAAAAATAAAATTAAAAAGTGCACATAAACAGCTGAAGAATCGTCCCACCTACGTCATGTGTATCTCCAGTAATTATTGATGATCTGGGACAAACTAGATGTGCTCAGATCCTCAGTTATTCCCAAAGCACCTGTGTCCTGAAACAGCAGGCTGAAAACAAAGCTGGGGGGGGGGGTCCAAACAGATTTGTGCCTGTTTTGTGTTCTGTGATATGCAGCCACCTGCCAGAAATCTCTATGGCTTTGCTGTGGAGTATCTGTGTATAAACTGATAAAATGATTGGCTCAGAAATATTGCACTAAGTTGAGTAATAGGGTTTTTAGTGAAAGACCAGAAGACATGTCAGTCTTTCAAAAGAGATATTTACTAATTTATCTCTGATTTTGCAGAAACATCTGCAAAGGAAGGCCTCCTACTCTGGTGCCAGAGGAAAACAGCGCCCTACAAGAACGTCAACGTACAGAACTTCCACATCAGGTGTGTCTTCTGGGTCCTTGGAGAAAAGCCTCACATCTGGGTGAGGGGACTCCAAATTCTGCTCTCGAGTGGAGCATGAGACATAAGTTATTCTGTTCTGAGATGAGACAGAATGCGTGTTCTCTCATCATACCTAAAGAAATGTGCCCACAAGGTGCCTAGTTTTGCCAAATTAGACCCACAAGAGATTAAAAACCTTTTTTCATAATTAATAGGAAGGGTAGCTACACTTTCAGTTCATTGTGTTTGTCAACATTTCTAAACTCCATGAATCCCCCCCCCTCCCCCTTTTTAATGGTCGCAATGAGACAGCTGGAAGGACGGTCTGGCCTTCAACGCATTGATCCACAGACACCGACCTGAGCTAATTGACTATGATAAGCTGAGGAAGGTGGGTGTCACTCGTGGGTTGTGTGTGCGTGTGTGGGTTGTGTGTGTGTGCACGCGCGGGGGGTGTGTGTGTGTGTGCACGCGCGGGGTGTGTGTGTGTGTGTGTGTAGGTTGTGTTGACAGCGAGCAGCTCAGCTGACCACAGGCCCTCTGGTTCCTGTGTGCCTTAGGATGACCCTGTGACAAACTTGAACAATGCCTTCGAGGTGGCGGAGAAGTATCTGGACATTCCTAAGATGCTGGACGCTGAAGGTATAGAAGCTGCCTTTGTGTCCACCCCTCCCACACCCCTCACTCCTGCATACACACCACTTGTCTGTGTATTGCTTTGGTCTTTTAGGATGAGCAGCGGTGTTTGGGACACTACTTATCATTACTGTTTCTGCTTCTAGTTTCAGTAACAGAAAACTGGAAGTCCTGCTGTGTGTGTGTGTGTATAACATAATACTTGCTGATGTGTACTCTCAGCACTCTCTTTTGTTAGCGTGTCCTGTCTCTGTTTGTGTGTTTATAGCTCCAGGTGTGATACAGCTCTGCTTGCTGCAGGTCTATTCGTCACCAGTTCCAATTCCTTACAGTGCTCTAATGAACTAAGAACATCCAGTGTTACTATTCCCTTGGCTGTCTTAATGCATGTTTTTAAGACATACAATTACTACATCAATTAAATATTTATTTAAATCAAGCTACCATGTAAATTTTTTGTTGATGTACTCTGCATCCCTGCTTATGTAGTCATCGTGGTGCTTGGTACGATAAAATAATTTGTATAAAACGTCACTTGGGTGATTGTATGTCTGATTGTCTATACTTGTTTGTCTTTGCGTTTTTCTGCGCCTTTTGTTTAGGCACCGTGTGTGCGTGTGCGTGTGCGCGTGTGCGCGCGTGTGTGTGCGCGTGTGTGTGTTTGCGCGAGTGTGCATGCATGCATATAACTGTGGTTTTCCTGCAGACATTGTCAACACTGCCCGTCCTGATGAGAAAGCCATAATGACCTATGTGTCCAGTTTCTACCATGCCTTCTCTGGAGCTCAGAAGGTACCCCCATTCTGCCCAAGCCCTCCTCATCCACGCCCCTGTGCTACTGTTAAGCATGGCTTTCTCCTCCATGCAGTGGGAGGGGCTGGTGGCGACATGGACCCCTCTCTTCTTTCCGGGATGATCCCCGCCCCCGCCCCCGTCCTGAAAACACCCACTGCTCAGTCAGGCTGTTTCCCAGACCCTGAGTGGCTGGCCTGTTCTCTACTTTTAGCTGAGAAGCACTTCATCTGTGCTTGACTGAACAAACAGGGCTAAATTGCTTGTGCTCCGGCTCTTTTCTCTTCGCTTGGTCAGGAGACTGGGAACAGTACACCCCCCAGTTACAGTACCGCTGTAATTGGCACTCAAGATGCTCATAAGCACAAGCCTGCAGATGGGTTGCAGCTCTGAGCTCACAGTTCTCCAGCAGAGATACAAGAAGTTAATTTAAGATATGGTCAGATATCCCAGGGAGAGTAGGTCTTTGCCTTACTGCCTTAGTGATCATGTGGTTTCCACATGCCTGAAAATTCAGCCTGTACTGTACAGCAGTGGGTGTTTGCGTGTATTTCTTGCACCACATGGGAGGGGTGGGGTCCGGTGCCTTCCCACCCCCTCACACAGCTCACAGCAGACTCCTCGTCCACAGCACCCCCCCATGAAGCGGGAGTTTTCTGACTGATCATCTCCATCTCGCAGCGGATCTTCCCTCCCTTACTGCAAGCGGCGACTTGGCTGAGCGGTGGAATCTCCTCCCTTGTCCCCCCTCCACCCTTGGGTGGTGTTGGGGGAGTGGGAGGTGGTGGCGGCAAGGTGGCTTGGCTTCACTGCTTTCTTTCTGTCTCCCATTTTCTCTCCCACTCTCTCTCGCTCCTCCCCTCTCCTCCCGCGGCTGCGGCAGACATCGTGGGCACGCTGCGGCCCGACGAGAAGGCCATCATGACTTACGTGTCCTGCTTCTATCACGCATTCTCGGGGGCTCAGAAGGTGAGGACTGACCTCTGACCTTTCACCTCTGACCTTGTGCCTAGTTCCACTCAGCACTGGGGGTGCTGGCTATGGTAGCAAAGCATGCAAAGCTCTGGGTTCCTGTTCTGTCTTTGGTGTAAAGCTTCCCCCCATCTCCATTTACGTGTCCCCTGTTCACTCATATTCACCACACCACAGTCACGTCACAGCAGCTGGCTGTTCTCAGTCTGGTGCCATAATGTAGCTCTCTGCTTTTCTTTCTGTTGCAGTGATAGTTTGTACTCTAGTGTGATCCCTGATGAGCAGGAGGATGGGGTACTTAATTGGTTTGTTCCATGGCATTTAATTTTACCCAAAAAGCATGTAGCTTTGAAGCACAAATTGTGTGGAGTTGTCACGTGCGTTTTTCATTTTTTTTTTTATTTATTTACTTTTTTGTGACTAACCTCCTGTGGGGTTGCGTTTTGCTGTAGACAGTCTGTATGTAGGTTGTCGAAGACTTGACTTTGAAAACCACTATGCGCAGTGTCTGGTTGAGCATTTGCGTGTGAAGTAGCTGCACATGGTGTCGTTGCGTCCTTACTGTCACGCCTGCGTGTGGCATGTTTACTGCTCTTCCTGGTTTATTTTTTATTTTTTTAACCCTTGCTCTCACCCCCTTTCTCATCGGTTTCTTGCGTGGTTTCACGTTATGTTGCATGTATTTCACACTTAAAATACGCAGTTCCGAAGTTGTACAAATTTTCTCAGGCATGTTGGGTGAGACTCCTTTGTGAGTTTTCTGTCGTGCACACGTTATGTTCATTGTAAATAGCACACTTTGTTGCTGTAAATGTTTTCGCCTGTTTTGTTGTCAGAATTTCCTTGCTCACCATCTGTGTTTTAACCTCCTAATCCATAAAATTCATTTTGTTTTGACGTAATCGCGTTGACACAAATGTTGCTGATGACCATAGTTTACCCAGATTTGCGTAGTTTTGCCACCTCGACACTGTGTGACAGATTATGAAAGTGTCTTTCTGGCTGCTGCTGCTCAGGTCACAGAGCTGCGTGTCGTACTTTATGGTGTCAGCATTATTCTCTCATCTGGTCTGGCCTGGTATGTTATGTAATTATTTTTGTTTTTTCCCCACATACTTTCCCTCCTCTGTGTTGTGTGCGTGCCTCTGTTCAGAGATGCGTGGATCTCAGAGCTAAGACAGCTAGAACAGAAGTGGCTGATGAGCAGCTGTATAGAGAGGGCTGCAGACTTGCAACTTCTGAGTTCTGCTAAATGGTTATGCTAGTTTAAGGTGCATGTCCCTGTCTGTTGCCGAACGACTTTTTGTAAGGCTGGTTAAGGCTGGAGAGGTGAGGAGTCGTGTGGTTGTAATGTCAGTAGTTTGTGCTGGGTATGGTGCTTCAGATGTTCTGCATTAATGGACTTGCTTAATCACGTTAGGCTGAGCTGAGTAAATCTTATTAAGATTTTTTGTTTGCATTTTTAGTGCTGCATTTTCATGTAAAGAGAATCCTATTTTTGTATTGCTTTGAATGAAATTGTCTGGATGACACACAGGCAAGGTGAGAACAGAATTAAACACTGACAAATACTATAATTTAGCTCATTCACACTGTTGGTTGACACACTGCCAGCTCTTCACACTTAAAGCGTGCGTGTATGCATTTCTCTAGATCAGAAATCTTTTCTCTGCATGCTAACAGCTCCTCTCTAATAGGCTGAGACTGCTGCCAATCGAATCTGCAAGGTGCTGGCTGTCAACCAGGAGAATGAGCATCTGATGGAGGACTATGAAAAGCTAGCCAGTGACGTAAGTATCCCACCATCTCTGCACAACGTCTCATATATATAAAATTAATTTTTTTCTTCTTTACATGAAATCTCCTTCCACTAATGTGTCTCCATGTGTGTCTCTTGAGTTTCCAGTGATAATTCTTTTCTACAGATAATCGTGGGTTCTTACCAGTCTGAATATCTTTCTGAATCCATCCATGGTCTTCCATGCTATGTTCCTTCCCTTGATCAGCTGCTGGAGTGGATCCGCCGTACCATTCCCTGGTTGGAGAACCGCTCCCCAGAAAAGACGATGGCGGAGATGCAGCAGAAGCTGGAGGACTTCCGTGACTACCGCCGTGTTCACAAGCCACCCAAGGTGCAGGAGAAATGTCAACTGGAGATCAACTTCAACACCCTGCAGACCAAGCTCCGGCTCAGCAACCGGCCCGCCTTCATGCCCTCCGAGGGCCGTATGGTCTCGGTAAGAGGATGTGCTGTTTCCCATGACACCTGCTCAGTACCACTGAGCTCTTGACTGTAAACGCTTGCATTTGAGGCCTTGGAATTGTTGTTTCTTGCATAGCTCTTGATCTGGCATTATCTTAATTTGCTGTAACATTTCTTGAGTTAATATCGCGTTTTGTTTATATGTTGTACTGCGAGATTCAGTGAACCTAGTGTGCTGTGCTTCAAAGCTGATTGTCACGGTTGGTAACTCCTGTTTGCTGCAGGATATCAATAGTGCCTGGCAACACCTTGAGGGTGCTGAGAAGGGCTATGAAGAGTGGCTTCTGAATGAGATCCGCCGCTTGGAGAGGCTGGACCACCTGGCTGAGAAGTTCCGTCAGAAAGCGACCATTCACGAGTCCTGGACTGGAGGTGCCCCAGTACCCTGTGCCCTTTCCCTCCTGCTCTTCACTTGTGGGATATCCTTCAGAGTTACTGTAATCCGAATGGCTTTTTCCCACAGGTAAAGAGGCCATGCTGACCCAGAAGGACTACGAGACTGCCTCCTTGTCAGAGGTGAAGGCCTTGCTGAAGAAGCACGAGGCTTTTGAGAGTGACCTGGCTGCCCACCAGGACCGCGTTGAACAGATTGCTGCAATTGCCCAGGAGCTCAAGTAAGGGCCGTGTAAGAGGGATAATAGTGGAAAGAATGATGGTGGTACATTTAAAGTTGTTTTTCCTACGTAGGGGCAGACAAAAGCGAAGTCAAAAGATGTACATGAGAAGACATAGACAAACCGTAGCGAGCTGTTGGCTTCTGTTGTGTCTGCTCTCTGGATGAGTGTTATTGGTCCATTTCCTTTTTTTACCAAAGTGAACTGGACTACTATGACTCGCCGAATGTGAATGCTCGCTGTCAGAAGATCTGTGAACAGTGGGATGTTCTAGGCTCTCTCACCCAGAGCCGCAGGGAGTCACTGGAGGTACGATCATTTCCCGCTTTACATTAGTGAAAGGGTAAACGAGAAAAAGCAAAGACTCATTCTACTAGCCAAATCTGACTCACCTTTTTCAGTCAGATGTTTGATGTTTGGTCGCTGCTGTTGTGTTGCTCAACTCGAAGCGCTCGTCCTTCTCCTTACAGAGGACAGAGAAACAGCTGGAGTCCATTGATGAGCTGTACCTGGAATATGCCAAGAGGGCAGCGCCCTTCAACAACTGGATGGAAGGTGCCATGGAGGATCTGCAGGACATGTTCATTGTGCACAACATTGAGGAGATCCAGGTAAGAGACTTGGAAATCCAGAATTGAGATGAAGAAACCAGTGTATGACATCTTTGCCAACTTGTGTTCTCACTTCCACACTGAAGGTGACATTGTCTAATGGAAACATCACATTTAGGGCAGTTTGTGCTCGAGTCATAGATCTGTTCAGTGCTGTTGGCATAGTTACTACTGTTTTAATTTTTTTCCCCCCGTTGAATCTTTGTTTCTCCCCTCTCCCACATTCTTCAGGGTCTCATCACAGCCCATGAGCAGTTCAAGTCCACTCTCCCAGAGGCTAACAAGGAGCGTGAAGCCATTCAGGCTATCCAGGCAGAGGTTCAGAAGATCGCTCAGTACAACGGCATCAAGCTCAGCGGTGGAAACCCCTACACCACAATTACCCCAGAGAGTATTAACAGCAAGTGGGAGAAGGTGTGTGAATGGCTACTTCTCTCAGGGCACGTTTTATGTCGTCATGGTGACCTTGACGATATGGCTGCTTTGGATTGGCAAACAAAGGCTCTCTGTGACTGGTGTGTCCTCAGGTCCAAATGCTGGTGCCCCAGCGTGACCAGGCACTCCAGGAGGAGCTCGAGAAGCAGCAGTCGAATGACCGCCTTCGTCGTCAGTTCGCCAACCAGGCCAATGTCATTGGGCCCTGGATTCAAACCAAGATGGAGGTTGGAGTTTGCTTTCATTGGTTGCGTTTGAATTTATTCAATTTGGACTACATGGCTAATTATAGTACTCGAGGACGTCGTGCTGGTGTCATGTACTTTCACTTGTGTGCATGTTTTCTCTCTCAGCTGCTCAAAATTGGGTATTTGAGGATTCGCTTTCTACAGCAGTCCCACGGGTTACCAGACTAATCCCTTTCTGAAAATGGTTTACATTTGGAAAATTGTCAGAACCTGTATCCCATTATAATTTTGAAAATTGTATCCCAAAATTTTGAATGGAGAAACTTTGGATACCAAAGGATATGTTTGCTGTTAAACTCCTCATAAGGAAATATTCTACCCTCCTGCCATTCTGCTTGTATGAGAGCCTATCTGAAGGTGTCCTGCACTCATGCATCGCTCTCCATGCACAGGAGATTGGGCGGATATCCATAGAGATGAATGGCACATTGGAGGATCAGCTGACACACCTGCGGCAGTATGAGAGCAGCATCATCAACTACAAGCCCAACATCGACAAGCTGGAGGGCGACCATCAGCTCATCCAGGAGGCCCTCATCTTTGACAACAAGTACACGACCTACACCATGGAGGTAAAGCTCCAGATGCTTCTAGTGTAATGAAACCATTAATGTTACTTTGACTCACATGGAGATGTTCTAGTCTTCAGCCTTCTTTACGTCTTCCACTACATATATAGTGGAGTTCTGCTTAATTTCTTGGAATTTCTTTGGTACTTACACAATGAGTAAGTACACCCTGTCTCTTACTTCCTGTCCTGATGGGTTAATTGTCAGGCTTGGTCTTAAGATCTGCTGATTTTATTTTTTTTTTTTTTAATTTTTTGTTGTAACAGCACCTGCGCGTGGGCTGGGAGCAGCTACTCACCACCATTGCCCGCACCATCAACGAGATTGAGAACCAGATTCTCACTCGGGATGCCAAGGGTATCAGCCAGGAGCAGCTCCATGAGTACCGCACATCGTTCAACCACTTTGACAAGGTCAGGGAACAGGCCTGGTTGGAGGGGGGGTGTTTGTCTTGCACGGTTTTGCTTTGAAATACGGGAGTATGAGAAGGTGTGTGAAAGAGGCATTATAGCTGCTGGTGGTACAGCTAGAGTTCAAAATTGTTTGCCAAAATAGAACAAGTTGATGGTCAACCAACATAGAAAGTGAACACTGCAGTACAATAGATTGGCAATTCCCAGGATATGTCATTCACTTGTTACTTCCCTTTGTGCCCATACCACTGTTTTCATCTTGAGACCCTTGGTCTTTGCCATATACATAATCTTATAGAATGATTACTATTTGTGAGACAGTTGTTGACTGTACAGTAAATGAGTCCTTACTGTGGACATCCATGAGTGGGGTGGGCTACATGTCACTTTTTTGTGTGTAGAACTCAAGTTTCATCAATTTGTTTTTGTATTGGTCATCTCATTTTCACTGTCATGTCTCATCCTCTGTCATGTCTCCATCACACACTCCCCTGCATGCTGTGGGTTTGTGGTCATACGGCGACCCAAAATCATCCCCATTGTCATCTATTGTGCTGCAAATGGTCTTCGCGCCTCGCCTGGTTGATCCAAATTGCAGGATCACAGTGGCACTCTGATGGCAGAGGAGTTCAAGGCCTGCCTGATCAGCTTGGGGTACGACGTGGAGAATGACAAGCAGGTACGGAGAGATGTTTGTGCACGGTGTCTCTGCCGGGGAGTGCGGGCATTCTCCTCCTGTCAGCTGCGGCCTCTCTTCACACTCCCTTCCTCCAGCTCCCACAACCTGCAACCTGTTTGTTGCTTTGGTGTTTTGGATGCATTTAACTTCTGCTTTGTCTCCTTCTCTTTTCCTGTCCTCCATTGTTTGTCTAATTTCACGCCCTTCCTTGGTTCTCTTTGCCATGCATGTCTGATTGTTCTTCTCTCACGTTACTTTGCTGCCCCCTGTCTCTGTTTACTTCTCACATTTTCTTTTGCAAACACAATGGCCGTGTGGCTCTCTTTTCCTCCTCCTCCGCTCTCTCACTTGCTTCCGTGGGCACAGAAGCGCACTGGGATGATGGACAGCGACGATTTCCGTGCTCTGCTCATTTCCACGGGATACAGCCTGGTATGCCTGTTTCCTCTTCCTGTGTCCTGCCTCAGCTGCTCTGTGAGCTTTTCTTGCTGCCTGTGATGGAGCATGTAACCTTCCTATCTCACAGAGGAACATGCACACTCAGTCTGTCACGCTCTCGCACACACGCACACAAAAACGAGCTAGAAATGGAGGTCTGAATATGGAAGAAGGAGAGCATCTCTTGACCCTGGACCTAATGTATGCAAGTTTAAACAACACCTGTCTGATGTTCACCAGGCAGGACTATGTGTTAGCTGTGCAGCAGTTGGTAGTGGCATACTGAAAGTGCAGATGTCTGTTTGCACAGTGGAGGCTGCCAAGAGAACTAAACAGGGAGACTGGGTGGGGGTATAGCTGAAGCGGCCTGTTATGCCCGGCTCTCTTTGCCCCTCCCTGCATGCTGTCTGTTTGGGTTCACCTCCTTGCCTCTTCCTAGGGGGATGCTGAGTTTGCACGCATCATGGGCATCGTGGATCCCAACAACAGCGGTGCCGTGACCTTTCAGGCCTTCATCGACTTCATGTCCCGGGAAACCACGGACACGGACACAGCGGATCAGGTCATCGCCTCCTTCAAGATCCTCGCAGGCGACAAGGTGAGGGGGGTGCGCAGCTCGCTGCCATGTGGAGTCTGCTGCCAGGCGTGACCTGCACGTCGACACGCCTTTGAAACGGAAGCTCGGATGCAGCCGCGCTCTTAAACTGGCTGTTTGCATGCAGTTTTATGTCTTCTTTTCAATTTGCACATTTAGGGTGGGGTTTTTTACCTTCATTTTTAAATGTGTTAACTTGTACCAGATTTTAGAACAGTGTTTCCCCAAGTGGGATGTGTGTATTCGTAGGCCAAGGGACTAAAAGGTTTTCAGAGGCTAGGCACCACAATTCTTAAAATGTTTTGATCTGCGATTGGCTGAACCCGGCGGGGTAACTGTACGTGAATGTAACCTACAACTGAAATGATGCATGTAAATGTTAAATGCAGAACAGTTAAAATTTTATAAAGTACTGTACGAAGTACTGTTTTGTTCAGTGATGTACTCAGATTATTTTTTGTGGAGGTGAGTGTTGCACAAAGTT
>JABJVR010000032.1:3188062-3207330 GCA_025773905.1 Chitala chitala
CCCCCCCCCCCCCCCCCCCCCCCCCCCCCCCCCCCCCCCCCCCCCCCCCCCCCCCCCCCCCCCCCCCCCCCACACTGTCCAGATGTCTTCATAGTTAAAAAGGGCAACGTGGCCGGCCTCTGGTCTGCAGGTTTTGCTGTGTGACCACTGCCTCCTAAGCTTTACCCTCATGTGAAGTGGTACTCCCTTCTAGAAAATCATATTTACAGGCTTTGAAATATATCTTTGAAGAACACTTTGTAACTCCTCCCCTCCCTGGTAACTTCCTCCCCTTTAAAGAGCCTTATCAATTAAAGGCACAGGCCATACTAACCTATTTCCTCTGCCCACTGCTTCCACCCAGAGGGATGGCTTAAATTCAGAGAACAAATTTCTTGTATGTGACCCACATACTTGGCTATAGAACTGATTCCATTCCCTTCTTCAACAAGATGTTGGTACTTCTGTTTGTGCATTCTGCTTATATTAATTCCTAATTTAGTAATTTATTTATTTAGCAGATGCTTTTATCCAAAGCAACTTACAACATTTCACATACATCTTACAAGATGGTGCTGGGTGTCTTGCTCAAGGACACACCTCACTGTGCTGGGATTTGAACCAGGAGACTTCTGTATTCTAGCCTGATGGTCTACCCATTGAGCCAGCAGGCCACCAATTCATTCTGTTTTCTGTGATAGAAGCACAGCAAAGTGCTGATATTAATGTCACAAACTGCTACCATCTCTGTGCCACAAAATATATGAAGTAGAACAAGTTTGGGATTAATTCACTCTATCATTGTCATCATCATGTTCCCTTTCCTGTTGAAACGTAAATCATTATATTTAATGGTAATTGGAAATCCACATCTCAGATTCACATATAAAACACACATAACCAAGACCATGTATTCCTTTTCCAGGTTTTATGTAAAGCAAATGCAGCTTGTGTTTAGGCATACTCATTGAAGTAAAGAATCAGACAGGTCTAACATTAGGACAAAGTAGTGAATTGTCTTTTAATTATAAATGATTTGCTGGGCACATTAAGTTGGGCTAATGAACTTCTTACAGAATGAGTATGTTCTACTTCAGTGAAGATTGTAGTGTTCAGGTTGGGAAGTCTGCTGATGAGGCACCATTAGGGACCTGGATGGCTTGGCAAACCTTCATGATGCATACCTGAAGGACGGTTCGTACAGAGGAGCTTGTTGTCCAAGCAAGTTTGCACAGATATGAAGAGACAAAATGGCCAGGCGCTTTCATTGGGCAGACAAGCCATGTGGCATTTTCTCTCGTAAATCTGACAGGATAATAAGTTACAAGCTTTCAAGCTTTGCAATGTTTAGCGTGGCATCGTCACATACTTTGATGGTAAGGTGTGGACACAGAGTAGGGCAGAGGATACTGTGATAACTAACAAATGGTCTCTAACCTGGGGGTTAGCAGTACAGGTTGCTGTGGGGTTCTCTTATAGTCCATAGTAACTGTCAGTGAGTCATCTTCTATACCGCTTCATCCTGTTAAGGGTCACGGGAAGCCTGGAGCCCATCCCAGGACACATGGGGCGCAGGGCAGGGGACACCCAGGGCAGGGCACCAACCCACCACAGGGTGCATGTGCGCGCACACACACACACGGTAGGAATCAAGCCCCAGGCCTGGGGGTGCAAGGCAACAGTGCTAATGACCACACCACCACGCCACCCTCCATAGTAGCTGATGTCAACAATATAACATTGGTAGAAAACTATTAAACTTACCAGAAATGTTAAACTTGTAGCACTTTCATCATGGTCGACAGACACACACATATATAACCGCAGTACAACATATTAATGGGATAACAGGGATAACATACGTTACTTTGAAAATAGGTAGCAAATAGTTATGTCTACATATAGACTGATTACATTGATGATTGATAACGGGTAGATAATTATGTTATCTAATCAGTGGTTAGCACTGTTGCCTTTCACCTCCATGGCTGGGGCTCAAATCCTGGCTCAGCTCTCCTTGCACGGAGCTTACATAATCTCCATATACCCTGTGGGCTTTGCCGAGGCCCTCAGGTTTGCCCCCGCAGTCCAATGGCAGCTGGCTTGTGCTTCTAACTGTCCTGTAGTGTGTGCCTTGTGATGGGTTGATGCTCCCTACCTTTTACCATAAGCTACCTGAGATAGGCCCCCTGTGACCCTGCAAAAAAAGAGCAGTATGGAAAATTCACACAGCAAACTCCTTTTGCTCCAAGTGTGATGTAAAATTTGTGGAATAGCCTCTGTGTCGGTGATGTTGTGATCATGTCTGTTTCACCTTAGAGATCCAATCTGTTGTGTAGTGTTGAGACTCCAATACTGTAGCTAAAAGAATGGCACAAAAGCGCTCTCTTGGAGTGCTATGGAAATAGCTTTCCACCTTCAACGTTATAGACGTGATTAACAGTATCTCATCATGGCAGCAGTGGTGCTGGAACCCAGCCAGTTGACATCAGTCCTTTGGACTACTCAGAGGTGAGGTTTTGGGGAAGTCCTCTGTCAGTTTTTTATCTCCTCATCTGGGAGCATTTTCAGGAGCGGTGTACCTGCAGCTATGAAGTGTTATTTCTTTTTTATTCTTTATGTAATTATGCAATGACTGTGAAGTGTCCTTAATGAAGAAGGAAAGCACAGGCTATATGAGAAAAGGGAGGTGCTTATTGATGTGTGCCCTGTGCAAACTAACTGAGAATATGTGTTTCTTCCCTGTCTGAAAAGACCAGCGTTCCGATTGGCTGGTGTGTGGGACTGTGATTTATTCCCTCTCAGTCTCCGACTGTTTGACATTTTAAGTTTATGGGCCCATTTCAAACATGACTGTGTGTGTGTGTGTGTGTGTTTGTGTGTGTGTGTGCATTTACTGAGGCAGCATGTACACTCTTCTTTTCCCCTCCCTCTTTCGTTACCTCTTTTGCGATAGGTCTCCCTTTCAAACCCTTCCTGAAGTCACCATGGAAACGTCGTACCGTGCTGAGAATATTTATGAGAGAATCCCTGAGTAGGGCTTTCCCCTCTCTCCTACTCTCAATCTCTCCTGCTCTCCTTCAGCCTTGTTCTGTGCCCTTGTCTAATATCTCTTCTTTCATTTGCTCCCTCCTCGTTCAGCTAATTCCTGCTATCTTCTGTCTTAACTCCTCAGTATTTCACTTTTACAGTCTCACTATCACATTTATTGCAGAGGCCGAGCTGCACCCGCACTGACAGCACAGGCCCTTTTCTGCATGTTCTTGCAAAGCCGGCACCTTGTCGTCTACTGTAGATCTTACAGTAGCACACCCAGGGAAAGCCTGACCGAATCTCATGCCGCAATGCCTCCACTGCTTCCGCCCCCGCCCCCACCCCCGCCCTGTCCTCTCACTGCTTGGTATTCAAGTGATTGCAGGCCTGGAGGTGCAGTCCAGTGGAGCAGAATGGGGAAATGGCCCCATCTGCAATGCATCATGGGAAATTAAATTAGCAAGCAAAGCACTGGGAGTAATCTGCTGACAGGTTGACGTATAGCTCAAGACTGGAAGGCTGTTCAGCCATGTAAAGTTGTCCTGGTAGCACTACATTTTCAGAATGGAAGCTCACTCACTCAAGACTAAAATATGTATATATTCTTGAGTTTTGTCTAATCTGATTTATCTAAGTCAAATTAGTGAATTATGTATTTTTTCTGTACGTTGATATTTGTATGGATAATTTATTGTACTGTAATTGTATGATTTGTTATTGACTTATGTTTGTTCCTATGGGTATGCTGTGTGAACAAATATTTTGTTTTGTTATTAAAAAACCACTTAAAAAAATAGGGGGCGAACAACTGGTATGATTTGTGCTACAGTGTGACTAATCCATTGTACTGGCACTCGCATTAACGTCCACTCACACCGGGACACAAATAAACATACGCACACTTATTCACACACATGAGCAAATGTGAGAAGGTTATGCAAATATGCAAACTGCAAAGTATGAGATGCGTATACTTCTCTCCCGCCAGCTCATTCTGATAATATGAGTCCGCTGCAAAAATCATCTCAACATGTGCAAATACCCTGGCCTAATGAAATAAACGTATTCATGAATTTGCCTGTTGAATGTTCGGCTTCCAGTTTATTTTTCGGTGTCCTTTGGGCTGAGCTGTACATTGTGCTGGCTGACATTATCTGTGACGGGAAAATAATGTCATTCGGCTCCACTTGAAACATGCCCTTTGTGTGAACATTTCCCTTCAGCTGTCCCCTGGGCCGACCTGAGACCAGCGGCAGCTCTGTGCTTATTACAGATCCAGATGAAAAATTAGCCTTTTACAGCTGCTTTGCAGAATCACCGCTCTGCTATCCTGGGCATTTGGTGTTTTATGTGTGCAGTAATTTATGGTGCCATCCGGAGGTAGCTCAAACACAAAGTCTGTTTTAACAATTATACAAATCAATGAATATAAAACTGTCCTTATATTCTTTTTTAACCCTCGCCTCACCCGTGCTATTTTCACCTTCTCCTGTGTCCTGTCCTTACAGGTGACCTGCTCCCACACTGCCTTGCTCTCCTTCCACCTCTTCTCCAGGCCCCTCCCCTCACAGTGTCCGGTTCCACCCCCGTGTTTGCTCTTTCTCGGACAGCCATGGGGTTGCTTTCCAGACTCTCCCCCCTTGTGCTCCTGGTCCTGATGCTTGCTCTGCCCCAGCCATGCGCCCCAGAGTCGGAGCCCTTGAAAGAAGAGGAGGAGCGGGCCTTGCCGTCTGTCTCCCCGGAGCCCTACAGCAATGACACGGAGGAGCACAAGAGCTCCTGCTCGGACACATCGGTGTGCGGCCCTGGCATCCTGCTGCCAGTCTGGTTGCCCGTGCAGCCAGGCCTGGGTGACCAGGTGGCACGTGCTGTCGTCTACTTCGTGTCCCTCATGTACATGTTCTTGGGCGTGTCCATCATCGCCGATCGCTTCATGGCGTCCATCGAGGTCATAACGTCACAGGTAAAGACCCCCACCTCTTCTTAAAATGGACTTTTAGTGAGATCACGTATGTTAGATCTCAAAACAGTAAGAATGAAGGACGGAGAACATTTGCTCAAACACACTTTGAAAACACAGGTAAAGATGTGTGGTATTCAAACTGGTGGTTTCCCAGAAGACTTCTATCCCTGGATTTTCAGAATGTGCTTCACATAACATATCTGTGCTTCAATGCGTTTCCTCACCAACAACCTTACTTCAGTCTTTTGAAGTCCTCAAGAATCAATATAATCACATTTAAGATATCAGAACCAGCAACGTGGAAATCAGACATGATACTGTTGGTTAAAAATTGTGCTTGGGCTGGTGTTCTTCATTCATGAGTGTTTTGTTTTCAGAAAAACACTATGGTGCAAGGTTGACAATACAAATTAGCTTAAACAGGGCTTCACTGCTCCCAGGTGCTATCTGTCATTAGTACAGCTGTTTCAGTGACTGTTTAAAAACAATTCCAGTTTTATTAATTTAGAGAACAGGAAAATGCTGTTTCGTTGAATGACCAATTGTTCCTTAAACCTTAATTATAAGTGTTAAATGGCTGGTGAACTTCCACCACTTCAGTTTCAAATCCACCAACTGTAATGTAAATGAGACAGTAATGAGTGAGACACAGAGGAGATAATTAGACATTTTTAGGCATGACAACACCACTAAACATTATAGTATTGTCATCTATATGTGGTGTGTGTTGGTGCTGACGTGAGCCCCCTTTCTCCACATCTCAAGGAAAAGGAGGTCACCATCACGTTGCCCAGTGGAGAAACATCAGTGGCCACTGTACGCATCTGGAACGAGACCGTGTCTAACCTCACACTCATGGCTCTGGGCTCCTCTGCCCCTGAGATTCTGCTCTCTGTCATTGAGGTGGGTAATCGTGGTGCAACTGGAACTGTATGGGGGGATGGGCATAAAGCAGCACTCCCACCCCCTCCCTTTCCCAAAACAATGACATCACCTCCTACCCCCTGCCTTGTATTTAATCTTCAAGAAAAGGCCTTTAGCTGTGGTCCAGTGCATCTGCCCCTGGCTAGACAACTTCCACCTTTCACATTAATGGTGAAACACGTTTTCACTCTACCTGTAGGTCCCAATGAAAACTAACTCATATTCACATTAACTTTTTTCCTCACATAGAAAGAATTCCAGTCACTTAAGATGGAACAAAAACAAATTAGTAAGGGATCACTAGTGCCTCACTGCTGCCACAGAGATCCAGCTTTGAGGGCTTTAAACTAAAATCTGGTTATGTGGAGATTACATGTTCTTTCATTGTTTGTATTGTTTTTATATTTGGGTTTTTCTCCCAGTCTGGACCGGTGAAATGAATACAGTAATGAAAGTACCCTGTTCTTGTGTCAAAGTGTGAGTCTCACTGTGAATCAGTGATCACAGACTGTACTAGGACGTTGGAACACTAGAGCCTTGATTGCATGCATGCGTGACTTCATTAGCATATGGTTAACTTTTACCAGAAATATGTTTAGCAATCTGTTATTTTTCAAACCCAGAGAATATGATCAGAGAGAATATTCCCATCTTGTCTGCTGGTAGGTTTGTGGGCACAAGTTTGAGGCGGGCGAACTGGGCCCAGGCACAATCGTAGGCAGTGCAGCGTTCAACATGTTTGTGATCATCGGTCTGTGTGTGTGGGTGATCCCCGATGGTGAGGCCCGCAAGATCAAGCACCTGAGGGTCTTCTTTATCACCGCCTTCTGGAGCATCTTCGCCTACATCTGGCTCTACCTGATTCTGGCCGTCATCTCGCCAGGAGTTGTGGAGGTCAGCCAGTCTGTCTCTGTCTCTGTCTTCAGTCATCATCTCAACAATCATTGTTATTAACAATATTAAACTGTGAAAACAATATTCCTTTAGATAACAGCTTTAATGGATGATGTGATGACTTCAGCTTCCATGTGAATGGGTGTTTGAGTATTTGCATGTTCTCGGAGGAACTTTTTTGTATAGAGATTTTTTTTTTACATTTTTGGGACCTCTGTTGTTTACATTAATGTCTCATTGAATGTCTATGATTTTATAGCTGTTTTAGGCTTACTGAGTCTTACTACAAGTACCATTCTCTGTCTCTGATCACTGGACATCTGATCCACCTACTTGAGTGTTACAGCACATGGCCTGGCTGCAGGCTCCTGTGCTGTACTGCCGTGCCAAGGTACGTGGGAACAAAGCGCTGACCTCTCTGTCCTCAGGTGTGGGAGGCGCTGGTCACGCTGCTCTTCTTCCCTGTGTGTGTCCTCCTGGCCTGGATCGCTGACCGCCGCCTACTCTTCTACAAGTACATGTATAAGCGCTATCGTGCGGACAAGCGGCGGGGCATTGTCGTGGAGACGGAGGGTGAGATGACTTCCAAGGACATCGAAATGATGATGGATGGCAAGTTCCCATCCCAAGGGGGCCTTGTACCCTCTGAGATCTGCCTGGATGGGAACAGCATTGGTAATCTCCCCAATTCCAACAGCACCACCATCGCCATGGATAAGGACCTAGATGAAAGTCGCAAGGAGGTGAGCTGGATCAGTAGGAGGGCAGAGGAGTATGGAGATGGAATAGTAAGGGGGGAAGTGTAGGGATGGAGGGATGGAAACAGCCAAGAGAAGAGGAGGGACAGTATGGGAATATGAGACAGAAATTGCAGACAAACAGAGGTTAGTGAGAAGTGGTGATGTTAGTGAGAAGTGGTAACATTTGCAGAAGCGGGGAGATGGTTGGTGTGTAGTGTATTGCATATTTTGGTAGTACACACATGACTATCTGGAGCACCTTTCTGTCTGACTTCCCACGATACTGCCATGCGTCTCTGCAGGTAATCCGCATCCTGAAGGAACTGAAACAGAAGTACCCGGACAAGGAGCTGGAGCAGCTAGTGGAGATGGCCAACTACTATGCCCTGCGGCACCAGCAGAAGAGCCGGGCCTTCTACCGTGTCCAGGCCACCAGGATGATGATCGGGGCAGGCAACGTGCTAAAAAAGCACGCCGCTGATCATGCCCGGCGGGCGGCTGCCGCCGGGGACACAACAGAAAAGGATGACCTGGCCACATGCAGCCACATCTCCTTCGAGAACGCCCAGTGGCAGTGCATGGAGAACTGCGGCACGCTTGTCCTTGCTGTCATCTGCCAAGGCGGCACTGGTGAGAGCACCTTCTATGTGGACTACCGCACGGAGGACGGCTCCGCCAATGCCGGCTCGGACTATGAGTACAGCGAGGGCACGCTGGTCTTCAAGCCCGGAGAGTCCAGAAAGGAGATCAAGGTCAGGGGGGGGGCTGGTCGAGGTGACCATACACCTCTGTGATGTTGGGTTTATTGTAGAACGCTATCAGGCTACACCATGGCAATAAAAATAAAGAGCTTTCGTTGTGTAATTTTCGGAATATTCATATATGTTATATGTTCACGTGACATGTTATGTTAGGAAATTCAGTGGCCCTGACTTCACCTTTGGATTTGTGAATGCTGCACTTATTACAGTACCCAATAATGAAGCTGTATGGTGCAAAATCTGTTAGCTGTCTCCTGCCAAAGACCTTTTCCGGCGTGGTCCTGCAGCAAAACCCTTCTATTGGCAGAGACACGGCACACTGACGTCTTTCCTGCATCTCAGGTGGGCATTATCGACGACGACATCTTTGAGGAGGATGAGCACTTCTTCGTGCGCCTATTGAATCTGCGCGTGGGCGATGCAGAGGGCATGTTCGAAAGTGAGGACGCGGGCGAGGCGCCAAAAGGCCGGCTGGTAGAGCCACTGGTGGCCACTGTCACCATCCTGGACGACGACCACGCTGGCATCTTCACCTTCACGGAGCGTCTGCTGCGTGTGAGCGAGAGCGTGGGCACCATGGAGGTGACGGTGGTCCGCAACTCGGGCGCCCGCGGCACCGTCATCCTGCCGTACCACACGGAGCCGGGAAGCGCACGGGGCGGAGGAGTGGACTACGAGGATGCACGCGGGGAACTGGAGTTTACCAACGATCAGACCACGTGAGTTTCGTGCATCAAAGAGAGGGAAGACAGTGCGGAAACAGTGCTTTTTACACTCTTCTGACCTGTACAGGTTTATACTGATGAACTGAATAATAAGTAACTGTTTCTTCACTCAAGCGAGTGGAATTTTACATTAATAAGTATGACTTCTTGCAGGCCATACACTGAAACCCAATGGCTCCATCAGTAATATAAGCAGCACAATGATTGCACATTAAGCAGAAAATTGATTATTCAGGGTAATTGTCACGGAGCTATTCCTTGCGGATATTGTACACAATATGAGCTGCGCTGCAGTAGGTGTCAGTACAGATTACAGTACATCACATGAACAGAAAATCAGAGTGTGTGACTTTAGGGAAATATGAAAAAGACTGTCCGTGCCTGGCAGTGAAGGAGGAAAGTGTGCAAAGTGAAATGTGAGAAACACGAACCACAGCTGAATGTTCATCACAGTCACTCCCTCCCAGTTCGGCTGCTTTGTATCTCCGCCCTGCACTTTGTCTTTTCAGGGACACTTACCAGGTCCTCCATTATTCATCAAGGCCAAGTGCTTATGGGCCTCGCTTTGTGGAACTCCAGTAATGGAGACAAGAGGGGAAAAGCACAATCTGTCACATTGAACTGAAATGCCTCTGTGTGTGTGTGTGTGTGTGTGTGTGTGTGTGTGTGTGTGTGTGTGTGTGTGTGTGTGTGTGTGTGTGTGTGTGTATTTACACCTCTCTGTTACCAGGGTGACTTGTGCATGTGTCTGGGTCATGATGTAATTCAATGACCACAGAACCCAAATTAGGCTTTGCAGTGGTGGTCGACTTTGTAATGTAATTTTATCCAACAGATTTCTTATTAGATAATGGAAGCAGCAGTGGCCCAGATGTCACCTCAAATAACATGCTCAACAAGCTTCTCTAATATCCTTGAAGCATCAAGATACATGTGACACATTTATAGAAAAAGCAGGCCTCAGGTGTCAGGCTCTTGCATGTGAACCAAGCTCCTATTAGTTCCTCACTCACATTATGAACATAAAGGACCCCTTGTCTCTTCATGGCAAGAACAGACCACTTAGAGCCGGTGACCTTTGAACGTCCTGGCCTAGGGAGAATTTCATCAACACCAGAGTGTCTCTTGCTGTTCCATGTTCCCTCTTTGCCTGAATGATTTAAAAGGTTGTACAGGAATACACTTGCAGACTTCACTCTTAATTCAGGCTCCAACCCCATGAGACTTAGGGGGTGCAAGGCACTCCACAGCAGCTGGGGAGGGGGCTAGGGGTTAGGCTTAGACAGGAGGAGACCATGTCATTAATCACTGAACTTGTCGAGCGGTTGGCAGAGCTATTATGAGCAGAAAACTCTCTGCACTGACAAGTAAAGAAGATGATTATATCTCATCACACTTAATTAACTTTCCATTGTTTAGAGAAAGCAGTGCTTTGCCACATTAATAGGAATACTTACACTGTTCTTCATAATCTCGATTTTAAGCATCTAATCAGTTGTATTTTATACTCATGTCAAAGGATGGGAGTCTATGAATGTGTACACATATGTACACAAGGAACTGCGATAGTCATGCTGCAAAACATATTGCGTGCTTTTTCTGAAAAGATTTTCCTATTCTGTTCCTAATGTTTTAGGGCATGCGGTGGTTTTCTGTTCCAGCTGAGCACTTAAGTCATTCGCTTTCATCAAGCAGCTGGCTGAATTAATTGTATATTTAAAGTAATTAAATGGAATGTTGAAGATAAATTGTGAATTTTAAAAACCAGGTGTTCTCAAAGATGTTCTTCTGCTAACTTTTTGTTTCAAATGCTGTTGGCCCGTTTAATGCAATTTTAATTGTATTATTCATTCAATCAACAGCATAATAAGGGACAATTAAATACGCACTCGTTTAGAGCAAAAGCTAGCTTACTAAATGACATACCAGTAGCCAATTAGGAGCCCTGTGGGCTTGTATGTTTAGTGCAATTAAGGCTTCAGCATCTATGTGTCTGATTATACTTTATCAGATAAATCATGTTGATTTGTTTGTTTGGTTAATGGCCCATTGCAGGCATAAATCAGGAGCAACGCTGAGATTTGTGATCTGAGTTTTTCTGAACCTCTACTCAAAACATTGCTGTGTAACGCCAACGTGATATTTGAATATTACAGGTCTACACATATAATCTACGACACGTTCCAACAAATTGTTCCATAAAAACTCACCACTCAACATAACTGTGAACACTGAATATACAGGTGTTAGTCAAACAAGTGTGGTAACAATGGAACTCAGCTAAACAAGGGAATGTTGCTTTACACGCATTTATTATTGACTTACTGTATTTTACTCCTTATCAAAGTCGGTCCCAAAAAAGGCACAGAATTACTGATTGGAATAAGGTGAACAAGATGGTCCGTAATTAGTAACAGTCGAGGACAGTGGGAACTGTGCAGGGTGCGTGTGTGGAGTAAACAATAACAAGAACACATTCTGGTAGTGAAAAAGTGATCATTATATTTACAAGTTAGTCGATACGATATGATAAACAAACAATAGCACACAATATAGTGGCCTGGTGGCTCAATGGGTAGAACAGAGCTAGGATGCGGAAGTGTCCTGGTTCAAATCCCAGCACGGCCACCAGGTGTGTCCTTGAGCGAGACACTCAGCACCAGCTCCTCGAATAATATACAAAGGAAGAAGGGAGGGTGATGACAAAAAGTAAGATGCAAAAAAAATTAAACAAACCAATCTAGAAAATAAATGTTCACCATTTCCTGACTAGACCACAAAACCAACACTTCACTACAGTAGGGTGACTCAAAAATACAAAGTGGCGTGTGAGTATAACCCTATTTTCCTAGACAACAAAAATATCATATGTAAAGTGTGAATGTTGATAGTGCCTTTAACCTGTTCTTAGCTGTAGCAGCCTGGTAGCTCAGTGGGTAGAGTATCAGGCTGGGAGGTGGAAGTCTCCTGGTCCCTGGTTCAAATCCTTGAGTAAGATGCTCAGTCCTGGGTGCTGTGTATGACTGCTCACTGCTCCCCCCAGGGGGTGGGTTAAATGCAGAGAACAAATTCCTTGTATGTGACAAACATACTTGGTCATAAATATGATTCCCTTTTAAATTCCCAAACCAGAGACCTCTTGGCTCTTCATTCCTTCATCAGGCAGATTGGCTTTCTCTACAACTCTGTGTCGGTCCTTTGAGAATTTAAAGAGGCACAGCAGAAAAAGCAAATATGATGACACAGTATATGAGCTATACTCATTTTATTGGCTGTATCATCTACTTATATTAAACCGTATTATACCTGCTAATGGGATAATGGGCTGCATCTTTAAACAAACAAGTGCGCATTTACAAATGGAAGCACATAAATATATTAAAATTAAGATGTTTATAAGGACTAAGGAAGTGTTTTGCGTTTGAAAGAACTTTGGTTTTTTGTGTTTTGCAATGCTGCCATTTACATCCTGAAATGTGTATAGTGGAAAATTGCAACCTTCATCATAAAGGAAAGCCTCCAGCTCTTTATGGTACACTCTGTGCTCCAGTACTCCCCGTAAAGGTTCGATGAGCTTTAGACTTGGTGACCTGGTGAGATGCAAGGCCTCTGACGTAGTCTTGCTGTCCATCAAACTGCTCTTTAGCTTCTTTAGCAGTTTGTGAAGGCATAATTATTTTGAAATGTGGGAATATCATAAGGGATCCATGTTTATGCCATTCAGAATAGCTGGTCCTTTAACATGGCTACTAATGACCCCCACCAAATGTACACCCAGACAATTACAAATCCCACTCCACATTAATGCGTAGTATCAGACCTTGAGTTGAAGGTATCCTTTGGCCTTCATCAAATGTGAATTTGTGTGGATGTATACAGCGGGGCGATAGATGACACATCTGACCACATTACATTTTCATTTCCCAGGTGTCCATGTTCTCTGCTTCTTTTACCACATTGTCCATCTATTTTTGTGCATTGGTCTTGCATACATGCAGCTTCCCAATGGTAGCCTTGCCACGAAATCAAGCTTCAAGAAGCTCTCGACATATAGTTTTGTTTTTGCTGAGGCTGGATCACAGAGGCCCTGATTCAATTCTGTGCTAATATTTGGGGCTGAACTTTAGTGGCATTTAACCATAATCCTGTTAAGTGTCTGTCTGTTCCTTTTGGTGGGTTTTCATTTGAAGTTGTTGTTCTTTGCCAGTGCGTTTGGCATATACTCTCATTCTTGCTGAGACTGCTCACTTTGACAGGTTAAACAATTTTTTACACTTTGATCTGATGCACCAGCAGATTAGGTACTGGCCATTTGGTTTATTTGGAGCACTGTGAATTGCCTCACCTTTCTTTAAATACTCATATGAAAATGTGTCAGACATCCTTGTAGCCAACAAATACTGAATGGTAATCAAGCTCAAGTGACTCACCACTGCAGCTGTGTATCTAATTATAATTTATATATTTTATTATGATCAGATCCTGCACGATAGCGTACTGCAACAGTGACTTTACCGCCCGGAGCTGAGGAAACAGGCCTTCTATTTTCTAAGTTGGAAACTGTGACGAAGTAATCCTGTTGTCTGTTAAATTGTTCCGTTTTTAGAGCTGGGGTTTCCTTGGCAGCAGATTCAGCCATTATGGTCGTTGTTTGATTAAATGACATTTTATGTTGGCCATGTTAGGTTGTTTGGATTATTTGGTGGGCAAAATGGAATTAAATAGCCTAGCTGAGCTTTACTCTTCTATTCAGCCGTATTTGGCTTGTAGTTTTATTAATCTTTCCAAAGTTAATGTCCTCACATGGGTCAGGGACAGAAAGCCTCAGTGTGTTTTTGGCCACAGTTTTGGGCTCTGCCTGAAATTACTTCCAGTTCAAAGATCAACAGAGCTTTTATGTCAGTTGGTGCAGAGCTCCAACATTGGCTGTGGAATTGCACATAAGTTAGATTGTGTCTTTAGCATGCATTAATGACATTTAAGTGATTTAACAAAATAAAACATTTAACTCTTTACAGACTTTGAAACTTACTTAAATATTTTTTTTCTTTGAGCGTTTGCTGCCCCAATTCCAAAGAAAACTGACATGTTTTAAGACTTAAGAGTGAATCGTTGACTCACTGAGGTCAGTTTCACTCTTCATTATGAAGAAATATGTTCGCAGCAGACAGCGTCGCTGCTAAGTGACCCGCACGCTGGGCACGGTCAAACATCGTATAATCCAGGAATGACCGAAAGTCATAGTGAGGCTATCAGTCACATCAGTCATGATCAATTACAAAATAATTAAACACACATGTTGATTTTCTTACTAACTACTCTGTGACATTTCACCAGTTTTCATATCTACCTGGGAGGTTTGGTTTAAAGAGACATATATTACTCCTGACAGGTGCTTTGGCTTTAGAAATATGGAGAATTACATCAAGAAAAAAATTAATCAATAAAGACGAAGCAGAGCTAGCCACAAGTGACCGAACAGAAGTGCTCAATAAAGCCCCTGACTATGAGTTCAAGATAAAACTAAAACAGGAATTTAATGCACATTAAGAAGGGTGGGCTAAATTCAGAGCAAATCCATACAGGGCACATGATATGATATGTGAAGTGAATGACCAGCCTATACCTTATATATTGGGTACAAAGAAGACAGATATGGAAAAATATTGAAGAATTTTTGGCAGGTTTCTCCCAGTTTGCAAATAATAAAATGACTATCCATGCATAAACTAGAATGTTATTTTTTATTTTGTAGAATTTAACATTTTATTATTTGAACTAATTGTTCATTTAGTTATTTATTCACTCATTTTATTTTACACTTGACCAGTTAACTCTAAATAACTTGGTGTGAAGCCGTAGATAAAGCAGTTAAACTGTTGTTAATTATATAATAATTAATATAATATAATAATAATTATTGACCATCTTGTGAGAGGTGATGGACACAGCTGTTTTCTCATACACTGATAATTGATATGAAGCGTTTGTTGTTCTTCTGTTAGGTGTCTGTCTCCCTTCTTCATTCATGCACTGTGTCCTCTTCCTGTGGAGCTGCCACTCTTTTTCCCTGTACAGTGCTTTATCCCCATTCAGCCAGTGGTTGGGAGATTGCCTCTTACTGTCAAATGTGCACTTCCTCTGTCTTCCGCTTGCCCTCCTTCTTTTTGGTGACATCCAATTCTGACCCTCTTCATCCCCCTCCCCCCATCACATTGGCCTGCATACACATCTCAATCCCCCCTCCCATCTCCAGCAATTAGTTTGGGGTGGTGGAGGACCCCAGCAGAGCACTGCTGTGTAAACAGAGCCATGGGTGGGAGAAACAGGCTTAAGAGCACCCCCTACTGGATGGGAGGTGCTGTAGCAGCAGCTCCTGGTGGTGCGTCTTACCTGCCTGTTGATGAGCAGAGCCAGAGAACCAGTATACATGTCTGTGCCTCAATTATTCATCCACACAGACATTAAATATTGACACTGCCTCAATCTCTGAAGTGATTTAAGAGGAAGCTGCATGTGTTAATGTTTCAGAGGTCACAAAGGGAAATAATTACATTTGTCTCTCTGTCTTTGTTTCTGTACTGTAGTCATTAGTATCAGCACGACTGATATGTGACCAACTTTGTAGCCTTGGAAATGGAACTTTTATGTAGTTGTGTTTGTAAAATGTAATTTTCTGGTTTGGAAATGTGTTAGGCCATGTGTTATTTAGTTCGTGCAGCACAAATATTATAAGCACATTGTGTCTGAATGTTTAAATTTGTGTGTGTGTGTGTGTGTGTGTGTGTCTGCAGTCAGACTCTGAAGATACGTATCATTGATGATGAGGAGTATGAGAAGCATGAGAATTTCTTCATTGTTCTGGAAGAGCCTCGATGGCTGAAGCGAGGAATCTCAGGTGAGCCCCCGCCGGACCAACACGCCAAAGGGAAACAGGAGTACAGGCCTCATGTCACAATACCTGCTGCCTGAACCAGGGCCTTGAGGGACACTTACATCTGTAACTTTCAGGAGGACAGTGTGCCCCGACATCATGCTGGGTGACAAGGAGAAATGGCTGAAACAGGTCGCTCAGGAGACACAAACCAAATCTCCAAGATTATGTTCTGGAGTTTTGCTCTATTTCTAGATTTCTAGCCAATAACCTCCATTCGTTCATTGTCGTGTCCTACCACAGACTATCTGGAGATAGATAGAACAGTTTGAAAAAGGTGTAGAAACAACATATGTTGTGGTATTAACCATGTGCATTTTGTGCCCTATTTCTTAAATGACATGAGTTACTTATATACATATTATATGTAATACCAGTTTTTAAATTTAGCTGCCTCTGATGAACATGTCAGCTATGAATGAGAAGATGGCCAAACTGAGCATGACATTATTACACTAATCACGCTTAATGGCTGTCGATCATGGTTCAGCTCAGTAATGCTATGATATTTATTTATCATGTAATGTGTGAGCCTTCGTGTGAGAACAGATGAGGGCGGAGGTGTGTGTCTGGCAAGTGGAAAGTACGTCTGGTACAGCTCTCAGTATAAGTGCGTGGACAAGCTGAGCAGCAGTGTCAGGCAGGCGGTTAGCACAACTGTCAAGGAATTGGCAAGGATATTCACATTCCGCTGTGGAATGCCCGTTCCACTGTCGCATGCCCATTCCACTGTCGCATGCCCATTCCACTGTGGCATGCCCATTCCGCTGTCGCATGCCCATTCCGCTGTGGCATCCCTGTTACACTGCAGCTTCCTCTGTTCCACAGCAGTGTTCCCATTCTGCTGCAGTGTCCTTGTTATGATGCAGCCTCCCCATTACATTTGTAAGGAAACTGCGTGTTTGTGCTGCTGATGGGATCATCTACAGTGCTGTGCTGTGCGGGAGACGTGTGGAGGTGCAGGGGCCCAGTGCTGGGTCAACATGCTGCCAGGCCACTTATCATGTAGTCAAGTCGCTACCTGAGTCAGGGAGAAGCTCTATTCTATGCTTAGGGAAGGACCAAGAGGTTAGCTGTAGAAAAGCTTTAAAGGTGGCTGAGGCCGAGAATGATTCTAATCAAGCACATGGATTTGGTCCCAACATTCATAGGGAACAAACCAGCCTCTAACCCTCTTAATGGGAAAATGTTTGGAGGTCAAGAAATAGGGACAATTTGGTGCTCCTACATTATTGGTGGAGACTTGTCCCTGTTGTCTTTACCCAAATCTGCACCCTTGCTTCTCATATACAGCACAAAGAAATGCTGTAGTGCTGTTTCCAGCAGTGTCGAACTGGGGGAACAGTGGAACTGATTACCCAAGGCCCAAGCACGGGGAGCGCCCTCCAACAGCTGTAGAGGGGATGTTAGGGGGCTCTCAAAGGGTACAGATGCACAGGATCCCGAATGTGGTGCTACACCCCTGCATTTTGTGGAACAGCTTGCTGCTCCAGAGGAGTCCAGACTAACCCTAGCAACTGTTCACATCTCTGACTTAGAGATGATGCTGAATGTAGGGGATCCACAGGCAAAATTGTTACATTGGTTGTATATGTGTATGTTCATGTACGCTTGAGAAATACTGCTGACTGGATTTTTAAAACAGGCAATGCAAAATGATTGAGTAAATTAAAGCGGTATCAGTTTGTTGGTGCGAGGTCACAGCCTGCACTTTGGAGACATTCCTATGGGAACGATTGTTTATCCCACAAGAATCTCTGCTAAAATAAGCTGAGAAGTGTCACATTAGAGGTTTACTGTGCTCCTATGTGACACTTCTGGCAGCTCACTCATCTGTCAGCTGATTGCTTTTTTCTTTTCTTCCCCATTGTAGCTCTGCTGCTTAACCAAGGTAAGGCTAAGTCTCCAGGACAAGTCCCACTTTCCCAATATATACACACTGTATATATACTATACTGTGTATATACTGTATACAGTATATATTATATACAGATGGTCCCCGAGTCACGATGGTTCGATTTACGATTTTTCAATCTTATGATGACAACAGGGATACGACAATATTGTAAAAATACTTTAAGTTACGTGCAGCAGGCAAACGTAGCAGCGTACGCGGTATGATACGTTGGGACGCTGCCGAGATGTACGCATCTTGTGAGATGCCTCACTCTCGCCAGTGATTGACAGAGTTCAGTTGTCTCGGATTTAGAGTGTGTATTTTTTTAGAGAGCGCATTTTTTTTGTCTCAACTTACGATATTTTCAAGTTACAATGGGGTCATCAGAACGCATCTCCATCGTACGTCGGGGACTGCCTGTATATACAGGTACATACCAAAACATGTACCATGTATGCATGCAGCATGTACAGAAAAGTTCAGCTTGTTGATATATAATAGTAGCTACTGTTCATGGACACTGCATGCTGGCTATTGTGTACAAGTGTTGTTCTGGGCAGATTTCACAGCTTACTAATTACTAACTTACTAACAGCTCATTGTTCAGCCAAACCTGTACTGAAGTTTGTCTGTATAATTGCATCTTGCAACAACTAGGACTTTGTAAAACTTTGGAACATTTACATAATTATAATTTGTAACGCTTTTAAATTAGTCAATAGCTACACAGACTTTGCCTGTACATTAATATAACACACTACAGAACACCAGATACATTAGATATATAAGTGGAACATTAATTAAGATGTCTATAGTAATGTTATGTGGGATTATTTGATGTGAGACACAAAGGATATTATCCTCAACTTATATGAACAGATGTATCTAAATTATTTAGGTGTTGTAGTATTCTTTGGACACAGATTGCAGCAGCTGAAAATCAGGCCAGAAGACAGGCAGCACAATATGAGTGTAATATCGTTAAAGCCACTGGGTCCACTGGGAATTATATGTTCTGCTTAAACCAGTTATCACTTCTGTAGGTATACTCATATCTGCCCCTTTCTCTGAGGAAAATCATCTCATTATGACAGGCACAAATATTTGTATAAAATGCAAATGTTAAGTTATAATTACAATAGTCTCACCTATATGTCTAAATAGTTCATACTAAGGAAGATGACCATATTGACCAGCAGACCGCTAGAGATGTGCTAAATGTCCATCCAATGGTTCATGGACCACATTTTGAGAGCTCTTAATTGAAGGTGTTAGCAGATACTGAAAGTCAGCTTTTTGAGAAGAAACAAAAGTGTCACGTTCATAGGTCCAATTGTTATACATTCCATCCATCCATCCATCCATCCATTATCTTAACCGCTTATTCCTGGTGAGGGTCGCGGGGAAACCTGGAGCCC
>JABJVR010000032.1:3210059-3229034 GCA_025773905.1 Chitala chitala
TTAGGTTGATTGGTGTGTCCAAATTGCCCGTTGTGTGTGTGCCCTGTGGTGGGTTGGCGCCCTGCCCTGGGTGTCCCGTGCCCTATGTGCTCTGGGATGGGCTCTAGGCTTCTCCGTGACCCTCATTAGGAATAAGCGGTTGAGATAATGGATGGATTAAAACTTCTACTGTTATTCAGAAATTAACCCTGTATTTTAACAAAATAATATATCAACAGACATAAGTATTAATTCAGTCGATTATCTTCATGAAGTTATTTTTGCCAAATAATGTTTTTACAGTGTGCAGACTGCTGACATGAAGCAAAGGGGGAAATAATTGCACAAATGTAATACAGTGACTGAACCGGTTTTCTGTCTGTGGATGTGGCCTTTGTGAAATGTGTGTTTTATTGAGGGTGGATGCAGGAACAGCCAATTTGTTGCCGCAGTTAATGACGTACGTTCCCCAGGTGATGGCGATGATGAGGATGAAGAAGGGCGAGAGGAACGCCTGCCATCTTGCTTTGACTACGTCATGCACTTCCTAACAGTATTCTGGAAGGTTCTGTTTGCCTGCGTACCGCCTACCGAGTACTGGAATGGCTGGGCCTGCTTCATAGTGTCCATCTCTGTCATTGGCATGCTCACGGCTATCATCGGAGACCTGGCCTCACACTTCGGCTGTACCGTGGGCCTGCGCGATACCGTCACTGCCGTGGTCTTTGTGGCCCTGGGCACTTCTGTACCTGGTGACTGCATGTTTGTGTTTGTTCTTTCCATGCATACCATGATTTTCCCCCCTACTGGTCCAACCTAATACTACCTACACTTTCTCACAATGTATACAGAAAGGAAATAGGAACCATAAGTGACTTGCTTTGAGGCACATTGTTGCAAAAGGCACTATATAAAAATTAACTGAATAAATTAAATTGAACTGAATTGAATTGAATTGAACTTGCTGATGCCCTAACCTAAGACCATAACCTGCCTTATGCACTTTAATTCCCAATGGTGGCACTAGATCACGATGATAAACAGTACTTAAAATGGTGAAAATTGGACTGACATGTGGCTTGGACTGGGAATGTCTTCCATGAAGTGTACATGCATGTGCGCAAACTACGATTGCTAATGGTTAATGATTAAATTTATATGAAATAAAATGCTGATTGAATTTTTAAAGATGCTTTAAGATTTTAACGAAAATATAAATCACATATTACAGTATTACTCTAACTGCAGAATCAGCAGAAAATGTCTGGATAATTCAGTATGATGTTTAATTCTAACCCGTAATCATTAATTACATTCAAGTTGTAATAATTAATGAACAGAAGAAACATTTGCCAATGACAAAGATACTTAATCAGTCATTTAAACGATTAAGAAGAAATGGATTAAAATATACCATAACTGTTAAAAATGTAAAAAAGCAGGATCAGAAAGTCTTTATCGTGCTTTTCAAATTCTTATTAAAAATGAATGAAGCTTGTTGAGAAGTCAATCTTTAATTGACATTAAGGATCAATTAAAAGCAGAAACTGACTGAAGCAAAAACCTGCAGCCTCTGAGGCCCTCCAGGGCCGTGTTGCCTTCACATTCCTCTGTAATTTGTTAAACAGTGTTTGAGAATTACAGTTGGTGCATAAAAAATTCCAGATTATTAATAGTGACTGTTTCACTGTATTGGCTTCTGAACAATTAATTTTTTTTTGGTGTAGCTTTATACACGTGTCTAATGAAATGCAGCTAGTTTAGCTTCCGATATTGCCCTCAACTTATCCATGTGACTGACTCATACAAGAGTATACATGGTATTATGTTGTAGCTCTGTCTTGCAGTGTCTCATAACCCATTCTGTTTCTCCTAGACACCTTTGCCAGCAAGGTGGCTGCCGTCCAGGACCAGTACGCTGACGCTTCTGTGGGCAACGTCACTGGCAGCAACGCAGTCAACGTCTTTCTGGGCATTGGGGTGGCATGGTCGGTGGCGGCCGTGTACTGGCACGTGCAGGGGAAGACCTTCCGTGTGGATCCTGGCTCGCTGGCCTTCTCCGTGACACTCTTCACCATCTTTGCTTTCATCTGCATGGGCGTGCTCCTGCTCCGCCGCCGGCCATCCATTGGAGGCGAGCTGGGGGGGCCACGCGTCGGCCGTATCCTCACTTCTCTGCTGTTCTTCGGCCTCTGGTTCCTGTACATCCTCTTTGCCAGCCTGGAGGCCTACTGCCACATTAAAGGCTTTTAGAAACTGTGGACACGCAAAGCGGCGCGTTGTCACGTCTTCCACGTGGGCATGGGGGTTGGCCAGGAAAGCACACTCGACCCTAACATAACACCATAAATATGTACACACGCACACACACATACACACACAAACACACACACACAGACTAACAATAGTACAGCTCTGTACGTATTTTTGATCACAGGCCCAATCTTGCATTGTGGTCTTTTGGAAAAACATTTAACTTATTTTTTATTACTGTATTTGTGGGAACCTTAACATGCATGCCACACACAAACTGATGGACAAGGACATCTGAAAGCTGGACAGACAGAAAGAGAGGGGGGAGGTGAGTGAGTGAGGGGTGGGAGATGGGAGTTAGTAGCAGACTGAATCTCTATAAAAGTGATTGATGAAAGTTTTCAAGAGGAAGTAAAATTGACAGCAGGTAACAGCATGTAGACACTGTACTCAATTATGATTTTTTTATGTTAGGAGTAAGGGAGAGAAAAAGACAAGTGGATAAAGACTGGATGGTGTGCTGGTGTACTGAACAAGTTGTACCATTTGGATGGAAAGGCCCTGCCGGTCTAGCCTGTTTAGTCAATTCAGGGATTGCAGAGAACTTGTTGGAAGGAATCTGTTCCTATGAAATCATCAGAAGTTTCAGAATACTATCTTGTCATTTCATAAGGAAAGTTTTACTCCAGCTCTAGCTGTAGACATTTCATTTAAAAGAATGTTGCGATAAAGAATTCTCACCCAATCAGAAACCGGTCTCATGGTCCCTGTATCTTCACAGCTAACCAGAACTGACAAGACATAAACCTGCACATGGAAAAACTCTTCTTTGTCATCAGTCTGAAGAGGTCTTTACCAGATGCTGTCACACCTTTTGTGCTAAAGAGCATTTGAGGGACTGTCACTGAACTTTATGTAGTGTGATGTCAAGAATATACTGTACCTATGAGTTTCGTTAGCCATTTAACCACTTACAGCTACAGTTCTTTTCATGCAGAAGAGAAGATACCGTTATTGAGATCATCTCTATGAAAAAAGATAATTCTAATTCATTATGAGGGCCAACACCACACTTTTTGGAGCCATTTCGGTGTGAAATTTGGATAAGTGAACATGTCTATTATTTGCGATTATATTTAAACTTTATGGTTGTTGCAAGACAGTAGACGTTCTTGGGCAGCAGTTGCTTGCTGTCCTTGTATCCTGGCGTGGGGTATTTTAGCCTCCGATGTACTTGTTTCTGCACTGGCTGTATTATGTCTGACAAAACGTCTGATGACAGAAAATGTCACCAGATGTTTTGTCAAAATGAACCTATTAAGGTAAGTACCAACAGCTACCTTGGGTCTTGTATAGTGTTTGGGTATTTACACACCTCAGGCAACGTTTCCTTTTTGTTTTGTCATTTTGCAAACTTCAAAGTACCTTTATAGGAATACGTACGTTTTGAGTGTATAGGACCTATTGTGAAATCTGCTATTCTGAATATAACTTATTTATTAACTTATGAGCTTCATTATGTATATACAATTACCTAAGGGGTCAATTTAATTTATCATCGAATCTACTGCACAACAGGCATTGCTGCTGTGGTCACATCAAAGCAGCTAATTACTATGTTGCTAACGGCTGTAGCCAACTATGTTACCTTCTAAGTAGCTATTACAATAGCTCATAGTTTGCTATTTCATATAATTGGTTTAATGTTGAGCCATTAACAAAGTTGCTAATAATATTCTCAGTCATGTACTTGCATTTACTGCACAGCAGAAGGGTATAAGTTAACCCCGGTATCTTGGTCGAACACTGTAGTACAATTGGAAAGGCCAAACTGAACCAAGCATTCAGCGGTGTTAAAGTCTGGTTTTGCTATAATCATAAACATAACTGAAAGCCCCTGTTGTTGTATCTTAACTGTACAACATCATTTAGCAATTATTTTCTAAAAGTTGTCATGCAGTATGAAATGGGTACTATGGGTACAAAATCCATGATTTATCTTGCTGGAGGTTAACATATTAAACAGCGGTTGTAAGTCATTATCATCAGAGGCATCACCTGCCTGCCCACATTATTTTGGGACATAAGAATATCTGCACTTTGGTTTGTAAAAAGGGGTCATGCTGGCTCATAGTAACAAAAAAAGGGAAAGCAATTGCATCATAATTATGAAAAATATCAATGTGCTCTTAATGTTTTTAGCTTTGCGATGTTTCACAAGCACCAGCATGGTGTTCATCTCACCGTCTGATCTGTTGTGATGGGGTGAAGGGGACACAGACCACACAGCAGTGTCTGTGGCAGTGAAAAGGTGCAGCGGGAAAAATAAATGCAAGGGTTCAGTCAGCAATGTAAACACGCCCTGAGATAAGCAGATCGTGTCTAGACCAAGGGCTCTCAAACTTTTTCATGACAGGGACCGATGAGTGGGTAGAATGTTTTTTTTTCCAAGGACCCCCCTCTGTCCCGCCCTCCTCACCATATTTAACTATTAGTACATTAAAGTCATTGTAGATTTCTGAACTAATAGAACTGCTGCACTGCACCACATTTTAGCTTTTTTTATCTGTAGTCACATTAGATAATTTTATCAGTTATCAGATTTGCAAACCATCAGGCCCTTTCTTAGACACCCCCTGGGCTCACATTGACCTCACTTTGACAACAGAGTGCCTGGAGGGCAGGGCAGTGTATGTTCAAATCATTCTCTTTCTACACCCCATTGGACTCATTGCACTCGATGGCCGATGTAGATACTGATCCAAGGCTGTCTGAAGCAGCTGTAATTTAAGGCCTTCTATTTAGCTAGATTTAGACACTTGGCATTGATCTGAATCCTGTGCCTGGACACACTATCTGATCGGAGTCACCCATTCGATACTTCCTGTCTTTTGTCTACGACCGAGACATCAAATTCGCGTGGCATCAAGCACCCGTTGAAATGAAACTCCTTCAGTGGTTTCCTGCAAGTGTTATCTCTTCTTTCTGTGTTTGAGAATCCTTATTTTGGGAAATTCTTTGTTGTACACTTTTAAATGATTTTTTAAGCTATTCCTAAGGAACTTTACTGGTGACTATACACACATGAACAAAGATTAATATTTTAAAAATAACTAAGCTTGTCACTCAGCATTCATGGAACAGTATGGGATCATGAAGAACATCATGTTTGCCAGGGCCTTGGAGTACCGTACTTATCTGTTACCTCTGTCTCAAGTATTTAATGTTACTTTTATGTTTACAGTATGTAAAGGAAACAAGGAAGAATAAGAGCTTATGTGCAATAGGCTGCCAACTTACAGAGCATGTTGTAAAGTGGCACGTCTGAAAAGTGGGGTTAAAGTGCAATAATTAGCCAATGGCAAACAGTTTAACTAAAAAGGTTGCATATCTGTGTGTATTCACCCACTCTTCTAGCAAATAGCAGCTTAATTTATTTTCCTTCTTGTAGAATGTTTCCTGCCACAGTTTGATTAAATAAACTCCTTAAAAATTAGCAATGAAACTTACACAAAATGGTCCAAATAAAAAAATACACATATGTGTATATATGTGAAAGAGATAGACAGAGAGATTAATTTAATTTAATGTATAGCAGATATAAATTTGACTTTTTTCAGTCCATTCCTCTTTGAGACATATGCACCGTTGAAGTGGTAATAGTGCTTAGAATGTGTTCTGTTAGCACTGATACAGTCTTAGCTGCTCCCTCCTGATGTCCTCTGTGTAAACATGTTCACTCTTCAGCCTCTAACAGCAAGAGTTTGTAAGGAGGACGTAGAATGAATTCCCCGACTGGAAACATTCCTGCCTGATTGTCCACAACCTGGCAAGAAACATTTTCTTGTGTGTGCGTGTGTGTGTGCGTGTGTGCGTGTGTGTGTGTGTGTGTGTGCGTGTGTGCGCGCATGCGTGTGCGTGTGTGAGTGAGCGCGTTGTATGCCTGTATACATAAGTACAGGACATTGAGCATTTGTTTACAAATTACTGTCGACAAATTGCAAGAACCATAACATGGTTTGTAATCCAATACTTGTTATGATTGCAGAGCTGTGTTTGTGTCAGTTTGTACCTGGATTCCATAAGGTTGTACTTTATAGTAATCCAACTTGCACAGAAGTACTGAAATTATTCTTAACTTGATTATATTTGAGTAAGCACGAAAAACATATATAGATATATGTACAGTATATACTCTAACATGACCGTTTGTTTATATGACTATACTGTATGTGTTAAACATGTGTTGTCTGTACATGTAATGCATTTCTGAACATAAAAGGTGTGTATGGCTGATGAACTAATATTTAACCACTTCATTAATGGTTGATACTCCGTGTCTTTTTTATGATAAAACAAGGTTTTCTGAGTCGTGAGATACTGCTTTTGGATAACATTCAGTTGAGACTGCTGTAAAAGACTTTGTACACTTAATATACAGAACTTACATGTTAAAAATAAGGAAATTTTGTATCACGAGATATACTGTAAGATTACATAATTATATGTATTATTGTTATATGAAACATTTCGATATTTTTCTAAGTTTTTTTTTTTTTTCACAGAAGTAAGACACTGTTTTCCGTGATTTAGTTTTTGATTGCAAATGCTAACTTCATATTTAATTTTCACGTTGAGATGGGGGGTTATTTAATATTTCAAACTTAAAAAATATCAATATACTGTATGCATCCACTTTATAGCTGATGACTGTTATAAATTAATATTTAGTTTGAGAGCATTAATCCTCTTAAAGATGAAGAACTGAAAACACAAATGTGATGGGGCTTGTAATTTTGTCCACAGTTTTAGTTACCAGTTTAGATACCCTAATATAAAATACTGTTAATTTCACTGCAATCCCACAAAGTCTTAGAAGGAAAGACCTAAAATTCTGCTATTAAATGTAAGGATCCCTTTTATCATGCAGTATGGCCACCGACAATAAATATGTCATTTGAGAGTGAAAACCTAATACTCCAGATTTACGCATGGGTTACATTAAATTGTTGGTACATTGCAACAGTCTGTGTCTCAGTTTGTTTAGAATCGTCGCGTATGTTGAGGTGTAAATGGTAAACTGTCCTTAGGTTAGCTTAGTCACTTACTTTTAAAGTAAGACAATTAATTATCTGTTTAAAATGTGCCGAAAAATGACTGCAAATACGCAGGCTAAAGCATTGCTGTAAAAGCGAGACTAGCCTCTTTTTGTTGGTGTGCTTTCAGTATATAAACGCATGATTGTTCGTACATTAGCACGATTCCCCAATGAACACGTACGTTCATCTTTTTTCTGTGTTCCTAAAACAAAAGTTGGACTAATTTCTGTACAAACCGTGTTCTCAAAACCTGTAACGCACATCTGTAGCTGGGATTAAAAAGCAGGCGTAGCAGGTGCGATTTCCAAAAAAGCGTGAGAAACTGGCAATGCTTAATATGTTACTAAACCTGAAAAGCATTGCAATCTGTTATGTTCTTAAATGTTAAATAAGAATATATTGTTAACAAGAAAACAGAATGAATGTAACGGACCTCCTTGCTATTAAATCCTTGTTGGTTTGTTACTACTGTGTTGGTATATGCTGTTTGTACATGTCTGTTTGTGTCTCTTGGTGGCCTGGTCCACCATTTGTCTTGCTATATTGTGTATTTGGGGACAAAGTAATATGTGATCTCTTTGCCTGATATTTGTAGGAAACATGACTGATTTAAGAGGATATACAGTATATCCAGTACATTCATTAGTTTTTACAAAAAAAAAAAAAAAACAGAAAAAAAAGATCACTTGTTTTGAAGGACGTGGCACGTGAAATATGTACTGGAAATTAGAATAACTCCATCTGACTATGGAAAATAATTTATTTTGAATGCCTTTTGTCTGTGTTCTTAAATATGTTGAGCAAATGATCACTTGGATTTAATTTTTCTGAAATCGGAACAAAATAAGTTTAAGATTAATTTTTATGGGATTTTGGTGAGGACACATCACAAGTGATGACTGCTTTGAAAACATCCTGTGGAGGGTCTCCATACAATGGAACCTCATTTCATGGCCAACCTTCACAAAGCCCCAGATGTTATCGATACTATGGTGACATGAAATATGCTGTCTAAGCAAGTAGAAATTTAAATGAATATGGCACTAACTATTACATGCTGATTGATAGTAACCCTGGATATCTAGGCTTTGTCAGTAATTCCTAGTTTTTGAATGTGAATAGAAGCTGATGAAAATGTGAGAGGAGACAAAGTAAATGACATCCCTGTGTACAATAAAGCAGAATAAAATAGAACTCTTTGCTTGTTGTCATTGTGTAAAGCAAAGCAAAAAAGTGGTGTTTGAATACAAAGTGCATTTTATTTAATACGTTTACTTAAATCAGTGTAATGTGTTCTGAAAAATTAAATATATGGTTTTGTGGCACTCTCAGTTGTAGCCATGTGTCCTCCTATTGATGGTTATTGGGAAAGGATAACAGAATAATGGTTTAGAAACATTTACAGCAATAATTGAAAGAAAATAAATCTCAGCATTTCCTTGATATGCACGTATGCACAAATGGAAGAATATCGAAATATTTCACTGGAGTAATGACTCACAAAGAAACAGGATAGAATTTACCCACATAGCCAAAAAGTTTAATGATCTTTCATCTGTTCCTGTTCAAGTGCAATCCAATATTCATTGTCCATAATCCAGGCAATAGGTGCGACGATTTATAAAGTCAGTCCAAGATTAAAATGACACCAGGAATAACAAAAGACAAGGAAATACAGGGTATGGAGGGTGAGGGGTTGAACAGAGTTCCTGGAACACAGAAACACAGGTTAGAAAAACTGTGTACGGAATTAATTATGCATTGATTAAATAACTCATGACTGAACTGCTAACACAACGTATCAGTAAAGAAACCAGGTGGTGTCAGGTGATACTAATATTCACGTGATCAGGGCTAAATCACCCATTAAGGCAGAAAAGTATGGCATTATGTGTTTGAGCACAGCTGGATAAAAGATGTAGTAAATGGAGAAAAGTGTGGCTCAATTCTGTTCTGTCTGAGCAGCAAAAAGGTACAGATTAGCCTTGTGGGTGATCGTGACCTCTTGGGATTGTGAAGAATTATCCAGGTGTTTGATGGCACAAGATCTGATAGGTAACTGATCATAATACATATGCATTGATTTTCAGACCATTTCTCCTGGACAGAGTCACAGCTGGTTTGGATCCTATTCCAGGCAGCATAAAACACAAGGTAAATTACACCATGAAAAGTATGCCAACCCATCACAGGATACATGCATGCTAATGAAAATTTAGAGTACGTAACCTACCTGACTCACTTTTAGAATGTGGGAGAAAAACAGAGCACCTGGACTGAGCTGAAATGTGTACTGGGAATACTTGACTAAACAGTTTGATATCAACACCCATGTGGATCTCAGTAATGAGGTTGTCATGGATGAAACACTTTTCAACTTTGAAAAGAGTGCAGCTGTCTTCTGCAACACAGGTCTGATGAATTTCAGCCGCAGCAGGCTGTACCTGCACTGCTTGCAAAACCATATAGGCTCAGTGATCTCAGATGCTAAAAATTCCTGCACTGGGAACGCTTACAATGCACCAATGTACAAATTTCGCAAAATGAGCAGGGTTGCATGATAAAGTAAAATAAATTAAGCCAGTTAAAAGAAGTATGCATTATGACCTTTCTGGTGGGAATGGGGTGTAGCTAGTGCACAAAGATATCGTGTCAATATAGTCAGACTCACCTTCATGCACAGCATGGGCTCTGGAACCAAACATCTGGAGAGGGACTGAACTCTATTCCACTAAGGAGATGTCCTGGGTAAGAAGTGCAAAGCAGAAGTCATCACGGTTTGTACAGGGGACTGAGACTTTCTGTTGTTTGTCCTTATGCACCAAACATCAGTTCAAAGTATTTGTCCTTTGAGTGAGTGAGTGGGCTGCTGCAAGGTGCCTTCACAGGGGTTCCCATAGCTCTACTGGGGGATGTTTTTATAGTACTTTATTAATCCTAGAGGGAAATTACTTCTCTGCATGTAACCCTTCCCCTGAGGGGAGCAGTCCACATCCCTGGGAAACTTCCACATCCCAGCCTTGATCCACCATAACAATGAAACCTGGGAAGTGTTTAAGAGGAACACCCCTGCCTGATCTGAACCAAAGTGGTGTTCAACAGGGCTGTGATTTGTCACCAATTCTGTTCAAAATTTTCAAAGACAAAATCTCTAGGTGCAGCCAAGTACTGAAGGGTATCTGGTATGGTGACCTCAGGATCTCTTCTTCTATTATTTGTGGTCCTGTTGGCTTAATTAAGCAGTGATTTCCAGCATGCTCTGGGCTGGTTTGTAGCTGAGTGTGAAGTGGCTAGGATGAGGCCATGGTTCTCAGCCAGAAATGGGTGAGCTGTTCATTTCAGGTCGGGAATGAGATACTGCCTCAAGCACAGGAGTATAATTATCTCAGGATCTCGTTCACAAGTGAGGATAGAGTGGAGTGAGAGATTGGCAGATGGATCGGTTCAGTGTCAGCAGTCATGCAAACTCATACTTATCTGTCATGATAAAGAGAGAGTTGAGCCAAAAAGTGAAGCTATCAATTTACAAGTTAATGTACATGCCATCCCTCACCTATGGTCAAGAGCTCTGGGTAGTGACCAAAAGAATGAGGTCACTAGTATAGAGGTGGAAATTAACTTCCTTCGCTGGCTGGCTGAGCTCAACTTTTAAGATATGGTGAGGAGCTCAGGCATTTGGGAGGAGCCCAAATTAGTGTCACTGCTTTTCTGCATTGAAAGGGATCAAAATGGATCAAAATGGTTCAGAAATCTGTCTAAGATGCCACCTGGTTGCCTCCCTGGAGAGGTGTTTCAGGCTTGTCCAATGGGGAGAAGACATGTGGGCAGACCAGAGAGTAGATGGAGAGATGCTATCTCTTGTCTGGCTAGGGAGTACTTGGACATCCTTGTGGCCTAGGAAACATGGAGGTCTCCACACCTGTATTTAGATTGCTGCCCTTATTACCTGGACCAGGATAAGCAGAAGAAGGATGAATGGATAAAAGAAAAGTAACCATTATGAATTTCTACTTTTAATTGAAGGTTAATGTCAAATCAAACATTACTGACATTTGTGTCAAAAAAAAAAAATTCTGAACAATCTTTTTTATTTATTTTTCATAAAAATTGGAAAAGCATGACAAAGACTTACTGATGTGCTTCTTAACAGTCAGTCATCTTCTATACCACTTAATCCTGTATAAGGGGAAGCCTGGAGCCCATCCCAGAACAGGGTACCAACCCAATTGGGGGCACACCAATCAACCTAACCCACATGCCTTTGGACAGAAACTGGAGAACCAGGAAAAGACCCACCAAGCACAGGGAGAACATGCAAACTCTACTCACACAGACCCACCATGGGAATCAAACCCCAGACCTGGAGGTGCAAGGCAACAGTGCTAACCACCACACCATTGTGCTATTTGCTTTTTGATAGTAATGGTATATTTTAATCCATTTCTTGTTAATAATTAAGTCACTGCTCCTGATTAAGCATTCTTTGTCATTGGCACCTGTTTCTGCTGTTCATTAATTGTTACAATTTGAATACAATTAATGATTACAGGTTTGATTTAAACATTTGCTGAATTATACAGACATTTCTGCTATATTTCAGCAGTTAGAGCAACATTGTAATATGTGATTTATATTTTTGTTACAGAAAAAAAGCATAAGCATCTCATTGCTAACCTTCTTTGTAACTTATTTTCTCTCAATAAATTAAGACAGCTAAGCACTGACAGATGCAAATGATCAGATGGAATGAAGAAAAGCAATGATGTTATTGATATTTAATTAAGACAGTGGTCAAATTAAAATGAATAAACTGGCAGAAACAAAAACTTGCACCCACTGTGGCCCTCCAGCGCTGTGACTGCTTACTCCCTGCTCCATCATAATAAAATATTGTCAGGCCCCTGCAGCCATGTGCACCAGCTGTGGTTTATTTAGTGCATACATAAAAGCCTAGAGCGCGGCATACCTCACTGAGAAGTATTGTTTTGCTATACAGTATACTGACCGTGTACTAACATCTGTCTTGTTTCTTCTCCCTTCATTGGTCCCCGCTCCCGTGCCTCCCTCACTTTCCTTATGTGTTCTCCTGCCCACGTTTCTGTCAAGATCTGATTATTCTGGTTTACCGACTTATCGCCTGTTTCTTTGACTTTGATTGTGCCTGGCCTTTAATAAACGCTGTACTCCAGCAAACAGGTTCCCTCTCTCTGTTTATAAATGCTGTAAATATACAAAATAGGGTGCCAACCTTACATGCAACACACGCTAAGTAAAACTAGATGAGCAGCAGAAGGGAAAATTGTGTAATTTTGGAGGCAATAAAGAGACTGACTGTTCATTTAATGAAATGCACCCAGCTGTGTCCCCACATTTGTTCCACTGCGTTTGCTTTGAAGAGCTCAGTTCAGCCTTTGGTTGTCACTGAGGAACATTGAAAGGATGATGATAGTTGGGTTACAGAGAATATTTGCTATGATCTTAGTGGTAAAATGCAATGATATTATTGTCTACAAAGAGGCCAAGAAAATCACTTGGCACAACCAAAAGTTCAATAGCTCTTTTTGTATTGTTGTCAGTTAATTATCATATTAAAGAATCTGACCAACAAAAAACACTTTGTTCAGCAATGTTAAAAAATATGTACCACACAGAAAATCACCACAAAATCTCTCTTTTAGCAAGCTGGGCAGAGAATCATAAGAGGCCATGGGCAAAGAAAACCTATATGTTAAATGGGCAGCGTTTGGCTCAAGCAAACTTGCATCACAAGTTCAAACTAACAACAAAAATTCATATTAAACTTCTGTTAATGCTGCAGTAAATTACAGATCCTGCAAGCTTTAGCTACTGACATTTCAGATTGTTGAGGACAATCATCACTCATGTAAAATCAGTAAAATTTGGAGTTTACAGTATATGCAGGTATGAAACTGAAGACCATAAATTTTACTTTTATGTTTATTCATGTAGCAGACACTTTTATGACTTATAGCATTTATTCAATATGCCATATAAGAGTACAGTATTACTGCTTATACTACATTATTGCCAAGTACCATGAGTGTTTATTATGAGAGCACGTGCTCAATATGAGTGTACAGGTAAGGGTGCTGAACCCAAGAACTTTTTATTCTGAGGTATAAACAAACACAAATGTACCATGAGTGCAAATATAGCACTGAAATCTCATGATTGAATGGTAATGAAGTATTGAAACTGAATTGTAAAATGTGATGATTGGCTTTACAGCCCCAGTGAGGAACCACACCCCAACGTTCACCCTATCTGTGTTTTATGTCTATCATGACTGATTGTCTTACTGTCTTGTTTAAGGCCCTTATTGCTCTTTACCTTGTAATCCTATTACCTCATCAATTTCCCATTTTATTTCTGTCTGGTGTTTCTGTCAAGTTGACTGCATTCCTCATGCTCTTGTTTCTGTTGATGAATGTCTGCACCTGGGTTGGATTTCCTTTGGATCTCTGCACTGGGGTTGTGTGTTGCACCGGTTGAATTTGAGGTTTTGTATCTTCTGTACATGTTGAACACTAGTGTAGTAACCCAGTTTTGTGGTTCTGTGTCTCCCCTGTAGTGGTCCCTGGGTTGCTTATCTCTGTTCTACCCTCTAAGTCTTCGTCACTTCCTGAGCCCCTTATTCATTGAAGTTGGGACGTTTTGCTGACTTTCATTCCTCCACTGGACACAGGGATTCATCAGACATCCATAGTTGTGTCCATTGGTGCATGGCAAGGCATAGCAGTTTGGTACATTTCAGGATGATGTGCGATATCTGCTTTTCATGTTCTTCCACAGTTACCATCAAAGCTAGCATAGTGTATCGATTTGACAAGGCAACTCGGAATTCCTGTTAAAAAGGAGGCACCATTACATCATTAAATTAACTGATCTTGGCTATTGGAGGAGCCTTATGTTTTGCCCGCAAAAGTTGAAATTGCACTGTAGACCAGTCGAGGTAGCAGTCTGACCCATTATCAGGTCCTCACATGGCACTGATGTCTTTAAGCAATGATCGAAAGCAAGAACTGATCAGTATATAATCTACAATGGCCAGGTCCACCATGGATTCCACCATGTCAGCTGGCCTCTTTGTGGGTGCGGGAATGACTGTTCCCAACTGCTAACTTGTTGAAAACGGCAAATGATAGCAGACGCAGAACATTGTCACTGATCTCTCTAAAGCTGAATTTGCCAAAATGTTTCTTCCCATCCCGTCCTCTCAGTAGCAAAGTGTGCATTAATGTTGCAGGTGAGGGTGAGGTTGAACCATGGGATTTCATCCAGTACACCTTGGAGCTGGCCATAATATTCATCCTTGACCGCATCAGGACTTCAGTTGATTGGAGCATAAAGGCAGAGGATGTGTGCCTTAACAACAGCATCAATACTGAGGACTGCCAGTTGGCTGGAAACCAGTTGAAAGACAACCACTCTTCCTACGAATTGGCTATTTGGCATGAAACCAACACCTTCCTGGTGTTTGTCACTGCTGGAATAGTAAAGGGTCATTATGTCTTTACAATCTGGAAACTGGATGGTAGTTGTCCCAGAGCCAGCAAATCTCTGTTCTGACAATGCAGCATTTGATATCTTGTAACTGGTCATTTTTTGCCGACGATTTCATTTTAGCCGGCGCGGTATCCTGTTGGTACATTCCATGCAGCAATTTGAATTTCCATTTTCAGCCTAATGAGTTTACTTCTTCTTTGGCCAGCAGTCCACGTTTCACCGGCACCCTGGATCCCCAGTGCTGACACGTTGGCTGACCCACATGCAGTAGCACGATCACAGAAACTGGATCCATTCTTCATTGTTTTCATGCGTAGGTTTTACGGCCCCTCAGCAGGAGACGAACCCCCTTCCTTTTTCACCACGGACCTTTTTTTATGCTGAGCCACAGCAAACACTTTAAACAAACATGACTGCACAGCACACCAGAAATTAGTTTCTGTGTGAAAAATCTTCATTTTAACGGTGTTCAAAACGCACTGATTTTTAAAGACCTGCATTTTGTTAAAGTTGCTAAACAATTAGCAAGTATTCAATGCCTACAAAGTGAAATGGTCCAGAGGTCTTTTTTAAGATAAGCAATGGAAATGTTAGATGTGGGATTTAAAACAGCAGTATTGCTATGGCAAATAAAAAGTGACTAAGTTAACTAATTAAATCAAATTTTTGGTAGAAATACATTGTTTGTGGAAATAAATGAGCCAAACTTTGGCATAAATCTTTCTTCATGTTAAGGGTTTGTTTTAAATGAATCAGTCTATTCATTAATTAATGTTGAAGTCACTTTTCATCCTCCATAACCCGGGATAAGTAGGACCAATGCAATTATTTACAATGGGCTACTATACCCAAAAGCGGAAATCTCGACGCAATCAAAGTTGTCCTTCGAAACTAAATTAATTTTATCACGTTCATTACAAAACCAGGAAAAAACGCGATTAGTGGGGTTTGTATTCTGGGAAATATGGACCCCCGACCTTTTTTGTCACATGCACCCTGTGGTGTAATGTAAAGTATTACATGTGCATGGCCACGAGGGGGCATACCGTGTTTTTCGGTAAGAGACTGACATCAGCATGGCATTTGGCAGAGCGCAGAGTTACATGTTTGGTGATGGTTCTGGCAGTCATTAAAAAGGCTTCAAGACAACGCAATGCAGTCGTTATTTATCCAAGAACCCAACACAACACATCCCACTAAATAACATCTTCCTCAAGAACCGCGTTATACTTCAAATAGACGTTTTATTACATATACAAGAATCTAAACCCGTGGTCAGCCATAAAGTTAATAAAAAAAAAAAAACTAAAGTAATAATCCAAAAGTCAAGAGGACAGCGCTCCAGTTACCATAAGCTTTAATGAGAAAAAATAAGCACAAACGTGCCCTTCTTAAATATCACCACAAATTTACGAATTTGTCTGATTTTTCGAACTATTATCTTAAATGGAGTTTGATTGTTATGCAATACGTACTAAGATGTGGTCGCATGGCGTTCAACAAAAACGCAAATTCTGTAAATTATTTCTGTCGTTGTCATTGTTTTGCTTATTAATAAGGGATGTCAATTAATTTCTGTTCCAAATTTATTTATGTATTTTAAATGAATTTCCTTTTACGCTGTCACTTCCTTCACTCAAATCCTCAGGAGTCGCTAACCGACCGGGATGTGAAATTTCTATCCAGACTGTCACAGAACTCTGACTCTGACTTTACTGGACCATACGGGGACTTGCAATAGACTGCGCATGTGCGAATCAGAACCGGCCCCCAGCATTAGACTGCGCATGTGTGAATCAGAACCGGCCCCCAGCATTAGACTGCGCATGTGCGAATCAGAACCGGGCCGCGTTTGCTTTGCACACACTGGATTACATCGGGGAAGAGGTGGGAACATAGTACTGTTGGTACAGTGGTTTTTAAAGTAGATTTATGTGTGTGTAAAGCCAGGTCATAATTTTGAATTTTTAAAATAGACGGTTAACTGAAAAGATTTACTGTGCATGAACTACGAGAAGTCATAATAGATTCACGAAACAGGAGGGTGAGAGTCGGCGGCCATTGTTTATTGAGCCACATTGGTGCTGCGTTTCTTATTTGGCCTCTAAACTCTTTGCCGGTAACCAGGAGGTCCTGTGTAGCGAAGAGTTGTTTTTAAATTCTCAATAATATAACGAATAAGCTATTCTCCTTATGTATGCCTATGTGACTCTTCCTGGTTGTATAAAAAGTAAGAACCACACACTGTTAGGCTCTGTTAAGATGTCTTTAGTACTAAATTCCAATATTGCCGCTAATGAAGGCTAACGTTTAGCCAATGAAGTTACGGACACGTTTCCATCCATATGTTATAATTCGGCAGTCAGGAAAAAGTAATACCTATACAGCTTCCTAACCGCCTTGCATAATTATGTGTAAGGCTATCTGATTTTAAATGTTCAGTTTTAATAACTGTAATTCTGTATTAACGGGTGACGATAATGTTCAAACTTTGCACCTGTGTTTACTGTATCGGGAATTCCTTAATGCCCACCGTGCAGTGTGTTTTATGGACTTTTGACCTGGTGTAAAAGTTACTGGCGTACAACGTACAGGTTTCGGCTAAAATATTAACGGTCATTATGGACGCAACCTGTTTACTACATTGAGTGCATTTTCAGGCGCCTGTTAGTGATGCTATTGATGATATTTTTCTATCTCTCCCTACATATTGCTGCAGGTTGGAGATGTCATATTACTCGTCTTCTCGCAGCTCATCCCGAAGCGCAGATTGCAAGGTTTATGTGGGTGACCTAGGCAGCGGTGCTGCCAAGGGTGAGCTTGAACGGGCCTTCAGTTACTACGGTCCGTTGCGTAGCGTTTGGGTGGCTCGGAACCCTCCTGGTTTTGCCTTCGTTGAGTATGAAGATCCACGTGATGCAGAAGATGCAGTGAAAGGGATGGATGGCAAGTGAGTGCAGCAGGTTATGTTTATGCTCCTTACACTGTTAGTTAGCAAGGCAGCCTAGTTGGTCTCACATTTTCTTCTGTAATGAAAGTCAATTTCTTATTTTAGAGTTCTCTGTGGGACCCGGATCCGTGTGGAAATGTCCACCGGGTTATCTAGGAAGACATGGTATGGGCGACCCAGTCGTCGCCCTTTTGACCCGAGTGATCGTTGTTACCAGTGTGGTGAACGGGGTCACTATGCGTATGACTGCTACCGCTTCAACAAGAGGGGTGGAAGTCGCCGGAGCAGGTAGTGCTCGACATTAGGAGGCACTTGATTAAAGGCCTAAAAATAGTTTTCTGTCATCTAAAAGTGATTTTGTTTTTGTCTTCCTAGGTCTCGTTCACGATCTTGGTCCCGCTCGCGCTCCCGATCCCGGTCTCGTTCCAGATCTCGGGGACGCCGGTACCGCTCCCGTAGCCGTAGCAACCATAGGTGGGTTGATTTAAGTGGCCTCGTTCCCTTACCTCTATAACTTTGTTGTGTACGGGCCTGTACTGACGTGTATGTCTTAATTTCGACAGGCGTCGTTCCTCATCATACTCTAAGCGCAGAAGCAGGTAAAGCCTCGTAGCTCTATATTTAATCTCCCATAACAATCCAGTAGGGTTCTTCCTGGGGCCGCGATATGCGGTTTTCATGCATTAGACAAATAAATATTGCATCCAAGCTGTTAGTGATGTAGTATTTTTGACGCTGTAAAATAATATTTGTTTGTTTTACAATAATTACTATGCTCACACTAAGTGAAAGCCATATTGATGTGAAAGTGTTTACACGGAAGCTGTTAATGGCACTTTTAACATGACAACACTATTTGAAAAATTGGACACACAGAGGCATCATTCTCTTTGTGCGATTTATATTTGATGCGTCTGTGTATGCATTTTGACAAACAAAAAAAATTATTTCTATCCCACATATTTATGGGAATATATTTTACTAGACAATACATCTACTGGTCATACGATTTGATTTTAAGCTGTGATATGCGTGTGTACGTTATGAACCAAAATGTTCTCGGTGCGTTCATGGCTACATTTCAGTTCAATTCAATTCAGTTTATTTTTATATAGCGCCTTTCACAACAGCATGCCTCAAAGCGCTTTACAGAGAAAGTTGAAGAAA
>JABJVR010000032.1:3244555-3272218 GCA_025773905.1 Chitala chitala
GAGGAGAGGAACCAAAAACTCCGCAGTGTGGAGAAAAAAAAACCTCTGGGGGCCCAAGGTTGACTGGCTGCCCAGCCGCTCCTGGGCATCCTAACATTACAGATAGTAGTGAGACTTATAGACAGTTGGATTGTTCCAAGTGATTTTATATAGATAGCACAAAATAAGTCCTTCTTTGCTCCTGGTGCTGAAGCACTATGTAGCTTCCTATGCTGTACTACACAAGTTGTCTTGCTGGTTGAAAGAGTAACAACAAATTGACAACTTTTATGAGGATACATGAGGTCTCTCATTGCAGAAAATGTTGTCTTTCCCATCAGTGCTTTTTATACACTATTTTATTAGAATACGACTCTTTGGCCACTGAAAATTTGCCCTATAAGGAGTATAGTTAGACCATTCTTATGATCTGTATTTTAGTCCTACCATCACTGAACTGAAACTGGTGACGTAACACACACAAATACTCTTTACAAATTAGCTGTAATGTACTGAATGTGAAAGAATTTTTTCAGCTTTTGTAATGTTATTGGTGCAAGTGTAAGTATAGACAGTCCTGAACTGTTTAATTTTCTTCTGACGAACCATGTTCTTAATGTCACGTGTGTAAGATCTACAGAGGGACAGGGGAGGAGCGCTGTCTGGATGTTTCTCATGACCACGTGATCCTAGCTCTGAAGAACACCAATGTGAGGAAGGCTGATTTTGGCTTTCGTCAGTGGTTCTACCAGACCTGCACCGAGTTCGGTTTCTGTGAGTAGGCCGTATGATTGGCACGCCGCACCCCCCTAATCGCAGTGCTGCTGTATGCCAATAGGCTTATACAGCAACCTGCCACCCCCCCTCGCATTTAGGTAGTTGGATGGTGATGTACAGAGAGTAAAGCAGTTTGTTGAGGTTATGTAATGTGAGGGCATACCTAACACATTCCAACTGCGTCCTCCCCTGCGCAGATGAGACGTGTGAGGACACTAGCTGTCCCTTCTCCCACATGCTGACTCTGCGGTCTCAGATGGAACTCTGCCCCCTGGTGTTCGGCATACCAGAGGGCAGCCTCCCATCCCGCATTGCCCTGACCAACAAGTTCTATGGAGCTGACCATCCCCAAACAGACAGGGTGCTCTATGTGAATGGTAAGATGGACCTAATGTGCCTTGTGTCATTTGTACCTGGAGGAAGAAGGGCAGCAGGGCTTCTACTGCTCTCTCTGCACTGCTCTGTGTTGGCATGACCTGTGCCCTCTCCCAGGTGATATTGACCCTTGGCAGGAGCTCAGCGTGCTGCGTAACAGCACCCAGGGGAACCAGAGTGGGGCTGTCATTATCATCAGGGGCGCTGCCCACTGCGCCGACATGAACCCTGGGGCAGCACACGATTCTCCTGCTCTCAAATTGGCCCGGCAGGTGAGGGGACACCTGCCAAAATAAGGGGACAAGACAGTCACAGCGATGAGGAGAGGAAGGTAGAACGTGCAGCAGAGCAGATGGGACACAAGACTGGCACTGGCAGCGCTGATCTTACTGCAAAGCTACGGCGACAGACAGTGCTCACAAGGCTGTGCTATAAACAGACATGGAGATGTAGAGACATTGACTGGAGAAATAAGGCATGATGGAGACATTGGGAGAGAGATAAAGAGAGAGGGAGGGAGAGAGAGGGGGGAAGGAGGGGAAGAGAGAGAGTAGGGGGGACAGAGAGAGAAAGAGAGGAGGAAAGAGAGAGAGATATAGAGAGAGAGAGAGAGAGAGAGGTAGAGAGAGAGAGAGCTTGTATGGCACATTAGTTTGCCGTGAATCCAGGATGTTACCAGTCGTTCCCTGTGCTGCAGTGTTACACAGCTGTAAGAACAGGCAGGGCTGCTGTTTCTGAAGGGCTGAGATGATTTCACTCTCTACACCAATAACATGCTTCTCTCTCCATTTCTTCTCCATTTTCTTTCCACAGGAGATAGAGAATCATGTGATCCAGTGGCTAAAGAGTGCGGCACAACAACGTGAGTGACAGAGCCGCTCAGCCTGCCCCATCTCTGCCATTCCAGAAGCCATGACCCCCACCCAGGGAGATCCCGGAGATTTTGTTGTGGCTGTTACAGACCTCATCATTTCAGAAACTCAGAGCTAAGCTCTCCGTATGTGTGACTTTCCCACAGCACTGCATATGTTGCACCATGTCACACAGAAGTTTTCTTAGTTGCTTTAAGTGCTTTTCTGTAGAACTTTGTGTTTGTACTGGAGAATGATTACATTAAACTTTAATGTATAAAACCAGAAATTTACTTGCTACTTTTATTCAGTGAGAAGAAATATTTAGCTGGTGTGTTCATTGAGCATTGTATTAATAATACAGTTTTATTTTCAAGTTTTTTTGCTGAATTAATACAGAACACAAATTTATTGTGTTTGCTGTTAATCTGTCCATTTACTGGACTTTTGAAAGGATAGTACCTCTAAAATCAGGCTTTGTATAGTACTAGTTACTTTGTAGTGTAGTTACTTTTTTCCAGAGGGTGGCGCTGTTGTTCAGGATATCTAAAAAGACAGATTATGTCTAACAGGACCGCTGCTCCAGCTTTAGTGATATTAATAGCAATACCACGGTATGTCTAATATAAGTAATATTGTGCTGTGGTTAAATAAGAATAAACTATAACATAATGGTCACAACAATGCTTCCATATATTTATTGGGGGTTTAGAAATTTTGCCATTTATTTATTTTTAACAAGGCCTGCAAAAAGCTTGCAAAAATGTTGAGTTGAGGAATTGAGAGGATGTGCAAATGTATTCTGGATGTGGGGAAGAAGGACATTTTAATGAGCTGTAAAAGGTGCAGTAAGGAGGGGGAGGATACGTCAGGGCAGGTACTGCACCCGCAGTCCTGCTAATTCAGACCAGTGCACCGCCACGTCCGCTGCACACGGTCACACTTACAGGTTCAGAAACGCCTGTGCCAACAGACATTAGGGTTATGAAAATTACCACTTGAAAAAATGTGAGCTACAGTAGGAAAACCAATCAGAACTCTGTAATGTGAGCAGCCTGTAACAAAGTAAATTGTAAATTGTAGTTTTCCTGAGCGGTCACATAATATTTAATTTGTATCCTATAAATGTCTGATACAGGGAAACTGTTGTATTGACTGTTGTATTGAACAACTGGGATAACACTTTTTAAAATATTGCCTTTATTGTGCTAAAGCACACTTTTATTCTTACTTGTGCAGTGATAGGACACTTTCAGCCACCTTTGTTTCAGAAGCTTAATAGGGGAAATGTCTGCAGCTGCTAGCACAGAAGCTCTGACCTCAGCCACTGCGCCCACTGCTGGTCTCCTGAGGCAGTGCTCAGGAGGAAGAAAAGGCTCCTGAATGCTACAAATTTCAGCACCCTCTTATCTCTTCCTGAAGATACCCAGGTCAGATAAGATGAGCCATTATCATTTTTTAATTTAGCAAGGTATTTAATTTAGGAATGTTTTCAAACTGCTGAGCATGACCAAAGACTAAAAACAGAGACCATCTGATTTGTGCAAGCAGTGTGAATGACTGAATTCACGATGCCCTTGGGTTTATGAGAATTTTATTCTCACATTGAGATTCTTGTAACTTGTGATTCTGAATTCCTGACCAATGAAGTGTGGGACATCCAGTGTGCAGAGACAGTTTTATGAATTTGACATGTTCTTGCTGTGTATGTAATGTCACTCCTCCCTAAATATACATGCTGTGTTTACATGTGAAAACTGTGCAAAGAGACGTATTGGTCTTAATGGTCTTGCTCAGAACTGTTGTACTTGTAAAAGAACATGTCCTGTCATGTGATGGAAAGAAAAACTGATATAATGAAAGCATTCTGTTGATCAATGAAACATCCAGCTGAGGCCCAGTTAAAAGACACTGATGTATAGCATGTAAACCATATACAGGAAAAATGAATGAATGCCAATGCAATCTGGGTCACAGTAACAGAAATGAGTCCCGAAAGTGGGCTCTTCTTTAAAGGTGAGATAAATAAGCAATGAGCAGGTGCTGTGGATGCGGACGTCTGTTTGTACAGTACGTGTGTGAGCAGTGGGCTGCTGAGAAGCTTATACCTGCACTCACACCCATACCTCAGTCCATGTGGGGTTGGGGGAGGCTGGCATTTCTTTTGGTACTATGCATCACTAGTGTTGGCCGTTAAAAGTCACTTACGTTGAAGGGTCCCTCAATATGTGTAAAGACCGCACAAGCCCTGGGCAGCGGACAACAAGGGTAATTAGAATGCACATCAATTACAGGAACAGAATTACTAATAAGGTTTCTACTCCACAGTGCAGGACAAATGAATTATTCCCTTAAATGGTTAATTAAAAAATTTAAATAAAATTACAGATTTAATCTGACTGATGAATACATACAAAACACTAGTTCTAAATTGTTTTTGAAGCGTGTGAAGTGCTGCGTTTTCAAAATATTAATACTTAAGTTTGGTTCTACAAAAATGTGACACGGGTTAATTTTTTTGGGCTTCAGAGTCAAAACATTCGCTGGCAGCCTGACAGAACTGATTGTAATCACATTCACAAATAGAAATAACTTGACTGCATTAGTCACTGATCTTAACATATGGTCCAAATAAAATAAAAGGCTTATTAAATGTTTCTCATTAGACGTTCTCAGTTACTGCGTTTATTTTCAGAATTCAGTCATAAGCAGAAGTGAAAAAAGAAGGGGAGTCTGGAAGGGGAACAGATGCATTCTGCAACAAAGACATTAAATGAAACAATTACACAGAACCAGCTATGTTTATTTCTGTTGTAATTTGTGGTTGTTTTCCTCACACACAAACAGTCATTCTAATCATGAAATCAAATCTAGAAAGCAACTGAACGAACATTGACAGCACCAATATGAATTATTATTATCAATGTTATTGTCATATGGCTGCATCAAACAAGCTTAGATTGTAGTTCAAATGGTTAATCGTGCTGTTCTGCACTCTCATGATCAAAAACAAAGCATCTTAATGTCTTCCTGCTGTTTATCCAGTACAGGGTCATGAGTGGTGTGGAGCCGATCCCAGGCAGTGTAGAGCACAAGGCAGGTTACACCCCGAACAAGACGCCAGCCCATCACAGGCAAGACACACACACACACACACACAAAGCATGACCAGAGTCACTACTCCACCTGGCCCAGCATGTGCCAGCATGGACTATAAAAGGATTAGAAACCAGAGGATGTGGGAGGTATATCCAAAGTCAACACTGAGAGCCAGGTTGTACAGCTGTGAGACTACAGGGACAGCACTGGGCCACAGTGTCACCCTCAGTACAATGTCTAATCATTTTTATCTTTAATTATAACATACAATTTGCTGTCACATATTCAGTAAAACCTTTCCTTTGGTGAGCCTTCAAAATGTAACAGGAAGTTTTGGGGAGATTCCTGGTGTAACCTGTGTTGAATGAAATGACCACAGAGGCATTCTTTAAAGTGTAATGTGTATCTGAGTGTGTGTGAAGCACCACATGTAGCCTACCCTGGAACAAAGCAGGGTGCACATCTGCTGAAGCTAAGGTGGTGAGGACGAGGAAGGAAGAGCAAGAAAAAATATGGGTTCTTGCTACCTCATCTAGTCCATGACAGTCATGATCAGAGTTTTGTGGGTGCCAGTATTAAGTAATATATTATTATTATTAGCAAAAGTATTCCAAGTAACCTGAGGTGTTTTTAAAAAGTATTCAAACACTGTCTGTATAGCTTCAAAAGGAGTACTTAAACTAACCCAAAATGCTTCTGATGAAGTACTCAAGGTGAGCTGAAGTACACCAGTTGGAAGTGCTCTCACATGTTGAAGTCATTGAAGTGTTTGTAAAAATTTACTTCTAAAAAGTACTTTAACCTGCAGGGCTAAAAAACATCCAGAGAGACCACATGTGCTTTAAAATCAATCTGAAATGTTTAGGTAAGAGTTTTCCATCTCAACTGAACTCAACTTCTTAAAATTCTGGTGAAATCCAAAGTATGGCGTGTAATTTACACTGTATAGCATGTATCTGTTTTCTGTTTCACTTGAAGTGTCAGATGCTACTCATTCACCGGGGCAGTGGTCTTCTAAGCAGGTCTCTTTTTTAAATTCTGGGAGCAGTTTTTCCTTGCTAACAGACAAGAATATGCAGCCACAATTTCCACATGTTAGATACACTTCTGTAAGATCAGCTATCATAATCAATTCTTTTGAACATAACCTCATTCCTGCCTGCATTTCACATGCAGAGGTGTTAACGGAAACATTATACCCGTTATTGACATCCACAGAACAGTTAACAGACACATTTGAAGGTACATCTGACATTATTTTTCAAACACAATGCCAACACTGCCAGCAGAGCCCAAAAGACTGTTAACCAGGGAGAGAAGTTGACATGCTTGTGGTTAGAGCTGTCTGTAAAATTACTGAAATTGAAAATACTGCATCACTTTACAGTCTTTTTGTTTTGATGCACTTAATGAATTATGTCTCATTTAAGAGCTAATATGCAAGGCTTACTTGAACAGCCCTTATTTAATGGACATACTAGCAGAGTGGGCAGAATGGAGTGTCCCAATAGTCAACAGCAGGCCGAGGCTCTGCTCAGTAGGCCCTCTCACTATAGTAAGCCCACTAAAGCCTTTTCAGTACTGTGGACCAAACCTTTGTTCATCTGCAGTTCATACTAATATGCTTCTCCCTTATGTAGTAAATATTTCCTTATAGTTCTTTCTTGCTTATTAAATTATGGTGCACATGTTTCTGATGTTTCGAGAGCATGCTATTCTTTTGTTCTGACTTTCTGTACAATGAGGAAAGTAGTACAAGCAGTGCATGTTTTAGGAAATCTGTGCTAGAAATTGACAAAAAGTACACTGCCATTAGTGACTTTACTATAGAGCATGCAGGGCCTCTCAAAGTCAGTAACACTAGGACATGCTGTCTGCATAAGACACGTGCACACCCATATTTCTCTCATTAAAGCGACTTGAGGGAGAGAAAAATGTGAAAATGAAAGAAAATTTATTTGGGAGTCTAACAGATTTCACACGTGATTTCCTTGTAATTAATGGAAGCTATTTTGAAGATATGTGTGGGCTGTTTGTGTGTGTGGGAGAGAGTGAGTGTGTGTGTGTGTGTGTGTGTGTGTGTGTAAAGCAGTGGGGGGGTGGGGTGGGTTCAAGCAATGTCCTCCAGAGCCCATCTGTTTCCCAGTGGAATAGGAGGGGGTTATTCTGGGAGGGGTTTGTGTCATACCCCTGCTGCTCAGTACTGCCCCTTACTGATTGATGATCTCCACTCCCTCTGGGCCACTCAGGTCATGACCTCCCACCACTGACCCCCCCATGGAGAGTCCTCAATCACCCTCTGACCCTGCCCACTTTCCATACATACTCACACACGGACTCTCTGTAACATCTCACCCCCCGACACACAGAACAGTCTCACACAGAAAACTCACACACACATGCATACATTCACAGAAAACTCACACACACATACACAGAACACATACACATACATACATAGAACTCACACACATACATACGACACAAAACACTTTCACATTCGCACACACATGCAGACTGATAGTAAATATAAATATGGCTAATATGTATCATTTTTAAACAAGAAAAATGGATGTAAAAAATGTCTTTGTTTAGGCATCATTGACTATGTTGCTGAACCATATTCATAAATACATTTTTAACTTAGACACACACACACACACACACACGCACACATATACAAAACTCCATGATGCACGTGTCCATTTGATCCCCATATGTGCACATAAAACCTTATCCAGTTATGAGCTGTTTATTCATATCTTTAACTCCAGTTATTCACTTGCTGTTATACTGTAAGATCTGCAATTTCTTCTGCAAAGCACTTTGAGGCACATCGTTGTAAAAGGCGCTATATAAAAATAAAAAAATTAATTGAATTGAGTTAAACTATTACAAAAACACACACACGGTACACACACAAGCTGAAAACGTCAGTCAACTAAGGCCATGCTGGTTTTCTTCCATTTTAATGTTTTCCATTATTTTCCTGTAGTTCCTTGCTCAATGTTACAGGTCTGCTACAGAAGAATAAATTGCTTTCAGTTTTTAATGTGAAATACAAGGTAGCACTTTCTCAAACACTGTACTATGCTCACCTGTAAACCCACAACATATTTGTGTACTCTACCTATATATGTACACCAGTTACACAGATGTTATATAGACCTTTCACTGGTGTTTCTCAGGCACCGAAACGTAGACACAATTGCATTCGGTCTCCCTTTTCCCACCCTTCCCGCTCCTGCTTGTCCTCCATCACCCTCTCCTAGCCTGCTCTCTTGATCAATGAGAAACTTCTGGAGCCTCTGCCATTAATCACAGCCTATCGGCTATCTGTCTCTCCCAGCAGCCAATCACGGGACCTCGACAGCTGGCCCGTGACAAATGAAGAGAAGAGGCAAAGAGGCTGGCCCTTCTTATCTGATCACTCCCAGGTCACGGTGCAACTGCAATGCTGATTAAAACACACACACGCACACATGTATGCACACACACACACACACACACCAGGGACTCATTTCAACTCCATGATGCACGGAAAACCTTTCCCTGTGGATTTGGTCCCCAGGAACTTCCTAGGTAATCTGGATGGTCCTTCTAGGAGGTTTGGGGATGCAGCTGTGGGGTGAGTACTCAGTGCAGGACAAGCCACAAACCCCTAGTTTTATCCACATCTAATTAGTGTGACTGATCAGAGCTATTAATTTATCATTTAACTTTCTGGGCCATTGATCACTGAATATTAGCCCATCCTCAAAACCCATTTGCACATCACGTTAAAGAAAAAAAATTGAAAAAAAGAAAAAAAACAAAAAACCGAACTACTTATTTAATCTGAACTATAAGTATCTGTTACGATCACACATAAAGCAGACCTTGGCTAAATTAGATTTATTGATTTTCTTGACTTTCTCTCTTTCATTTTTCCTTTTCGCTCTCCCCACCTTTTCATTCATCATTCCTGTGGTCAGTGAGGAGGTATTAATCCCTGTGTCTCATCACTCACTCACTGGGACAGGTGAGGGGGGGGACACAGTGTGGGAATTGCAGCAGCTGTATGGGTATCGGCTGGAAGGCATGGCTGCGATGTTTTCTCATATGGTTTCTGGACAGCCGTGACGCCTCATAGCCCAGTTGCCACAGTGTGTTAGCTCAGACTGTTAGCTAGGAAAGCAATACACCCGGGTGTGTGTTTGTGGCACTGGGATGCAGCTGCCATAGTCTTCCTCACGTGTGCCTGAGTCTGTACTTACTATGATACTCATGACAGAATGGAAACCTCTCGTTATCAAATTTGGGGAGAATCAAAATTTACATGAAAAAATCCCAGGGAATGTATTGATTGTCTTGTATGCACTTAAGCCCAGTACAAAATGAATGCTCGTGTTGTAGATGCTATTGAAAAACGGTGCGTGATCAATGCTCAGATACATAACTCAGCATGTAGCCCCTTTCCCTGATTAGTAATTTACACTTTTTCACAGCTCTTTGGACACTAAAACTGGATTCATAAACATAATCAGCAAACCTTTATTTCAATGTGACAAAAAGAGAATCACATTTCTATAAACAATAAGCACGTTTTTATTGGTTTCACACTAATATCAAATGGATCTAAACCTTTTATCAAAACTTCAAACAGTTTTCCTCTTTAGGCACAACTGACATTACAGAAAACCACTGTGTGCATTTGAAAAACTGCCAGTAAAATTACTAAGCACATCTAATTAAAAACACTCAATCATCACAATAGTGAAATGATTTATTCAATCTGTAATCCAAAGGTCAGTCCCAATAAAGAGGCTACAGGTGGTCAGTGTTACTCCACGAGACTGAGGTCAAAGTGGGGAGAAGCTGTGAGAAAGAGAAGTGGGAAGAAGAGTAAGGTAAAGAGCAAGCAGGTCCAGTATATCAGACTATACTGTTGGTATATTTTGTATATTTTGGTCACCATGTGGCCAACCATGGTCTGACCCCAAGAAAGCCTATGTAAAGACTCCACCCACATCTGAGTCATTCCTTTGTTGTCGCCTGTGTCATCCATAGATTCATAGAGAAGATCAGGCAGGTGATGTTTGTTGTATCTCCATACAGAGCAATATAAGTGTTGTCACAGCAGCATTTCTGAATACAGAAAACACACGAGATGTGGCAATATTCCAAGCAGGGTTGGAGTTTTATCCATCCATCATTCAGCCATTGATTCTTTGTAGGGTCTGTGGCCTGTCCCAGGTAGCCTGGAGTGCAGAACAGGATATACCCTGGACAGGAATGATCCCTTGCAGTGCACATGCACACTATGGGCAGTTTTAAATTACCCAGCACACCTAACAGCCCATGAGCCAGACTCAAACCCACAACACTGGAGGTGTGAGGCAACAGTGACACCCACTGAGCCATCATGACTGCCTTAAACTCCTCAACGATATTCCCTTCACTGCTTGGCCTGGAAAATATGTTTTGTGATGTCTAACCAGATACTGTAACAGAATGAGAAAAGCATCCCGTGTCCTTTTCCATGTATGTATTTTACAATGTATTTGTGAAGAAACTAAATGTATCATGTGATAATGGATAACCTGTGTTCTGTGGTTCTGTTTTACCTGAACACAGATGTAAATACAATAGAATATCACCTTTTCTCTGGTCTACATTTTGACAAAGACATACAGTGGAGTCCATGACGTCTGGGTACGTCATACGCAACATGACCTATACCCTCTCGTGTGAGGGTATAGATCAGTTTGATCACAGTGCACCATTTTGGTGACTATTCCAACATATTTGTGAAAATGGTGAACTGTTTTTGGATTTGTGTTTCATTTCGAGAAAATGAGGCATAGTTTCAGGAAATGTGTCTAAACAGCTCTAAAAATCTGTAATACGGCAGTAATAATTTGGCTTTTCTCTTTCTTTTCCCCCCTTACATTGGCAGTATGATTTACCATCAGATAGTACTGTTGTTAGTTTTTACTCAAAAATATCACCCTTTTGCTGTGTGATTTGTCATTATGGAAAAGATTCAATTCAATTCAATTAATTTTTTATACAGCACCTTTACAACAATGTGTCTCAAAACGCTTTACACAAAAATTGGCATAAATTGCCAGGTGCACACCAGCGCTACACTCATGTCAGCAAAGCCCACTGTACATACAGATGTGCTTGCGTGTGTGTGTGTGTGTGTGTGTGTGTGTGTGTGTGTGTGTCCAGATGTTTCTTTTCCAAGCCTAAAGGTATCCTAGGATTCCAATCTTGATCCAAACGTGTTGCAAGATTCCCGGTCTATGTTCAAAGGACTTGTGTGATCACTCAGAGGTGTCCCAGCATTCCACACTGTACTTAAACGTGTTGAAGGGATTTGATCTGCAGTTTGTTTTGATGAGAGAGGACTCGGAGCAGGCCAGCCAGTGCTAAGGACAGACTTGAGCGGAGGCCATCAGCCGTACCCCCCCCCCTCCACCCATATAGTGACAGGTAGATTAAGGGGCATGATAGATGCCCCCTCTCCCTCCCTTACTCCTTCTTTCTCTCCCTCTATCTATCACTGGACTTGCAGTAATTGCAAGGCGTCTGGCTGGCACAGAGAGCCTTCATCCATCTACTTAATAACAAACAGTCAGGAAAACTAATGGTGCCGCAGCTTAAAGTTAATCTCCATCAGTGAAGAGCCGTAGAGAAGGAAATATGGAGACAACAGGCGAAGAGTGCAGCAAAGAGAGGTGGAGCAGGAAAGAGAGAGGGGTGGATGCAAGTGCGTACAGCACAACTCTTGAAAGCTAAAGAAGGGAATGAAACAAAAAGGAAAGACGAGGAACCAAGAAGGGGCGAATTTGGGGGAAAAAGGGGCAAACAGAAGGGAAGGGATCTGAGGGACGGAGGACATATGGGGGGATGACAGAAGAGAAAGCAGGCAGAAGCATGAAGATCAATGAGAAGAGGGGCAGAGGGAGAAATATGGAGGGGCATGAGAGGAGAGAGGCAGAGGGAGATTTACGAGAGGCCATCCAGGTGACCCAGAAAGAGGAGACACACACGTTCATAAAAAAGCACTTCCCTCCCCCTTTATCCTCTCACCAGCCTAACTGCACACTTTTGCTGTGATCCCCTCCCCAAATTCAGCAGCTTAAGGTCATGGCCAGCCTACTAACTTTACTGGTGTCAACTGGCACCGTGGCGTGAGGTGCCGAGGGCAGGCCAACAAGGACCACTTTCCCAGAATCCCACGTGAGCGTTGCCTCCCACTCCAACTCACGAGTCTATTTGAATGTCCATACAGGCTGCCAGATGAAGTGGAAGCCTAGCACACCAGAAGCTACGCTCGCTCATCTGAACAGGACCGTGCCAAGGCAGCAGTCCGCTCATCAGCGCTGACCTTGCATGGCCTCAAGGGACACAAAAGCAAAGCAGTAACTGGCCATCAGCCACGTCAAATAACGATGGTGCATTGTGTGGTGGATGGAAGGTAGCCATGGAGCTTTGCACTGACCAGTACAGAGAGCTGATTTTCAAGATGAACTAGAAAGCAGAATTAGGGCAAGGCTGAGATAGCTGCTCTTAGTACTGTGGCTTAATAGTACTTTTTAAAAACAGGACCAGTAGCTCTCTTCCAGCAGACGGTCACATGTTCGTGATGAATTAGAACTGTCATTAGGGATGGCCGTCCTGTTATTCATATTCACCTCTATACATAAATCATTTCTATTATTTAAAAATCACATTTATGGAATGCTCTTTGAAATTAAATCATAGAATCATCATAGAATGCCTGTATGGTTTTTCCCTAATGGATTTTTTTTTATTTGTAGAATTTTTATGAAACCCTACAAACAAGATATTCCATCTCTCTCTTTGCCATTATATGCATCCTAAAAAAATTCTGCATAAAACTAATATTGCCTGTGTTGTTTTCTTGGCTGACCTTTGACATGTCTTCGCCTCTAAATGAGAAGTGACGGCTGTCCTGTGAACACCCAGGGAAGTGTGCCACGCATACAGAGAGAGAAGTACCACTGCTAGGGCCTGGAACATGGTAGGTTGTTGGGTCCAAGCACGTCACATCGACAGTACTCTCAGGATCAGTACAAGCTTTGCCCCATACACTTCATCACAGCAACAGTGCAGCAGTTACCCTCGAACAAATCACTAAATAAAGATGCACAACTGAAAGGTGTACTGCATTAGATGTTCTCTTACAGAACAAAGAAGAAAGACACCTGATCTGCATCTGACCTGGACAGAATGTTTTTCTCCTCAGATAATATTTTTGATATACATTTAATAGAACAGTGTGAGAAAAAAACACTGAAAAGTAAAACTTGATTTATAAACACAAGCATTAGTGTGATATATTAAGATACTGTCACTGAGTGTAAGAACAGTGATTTTACAATGTGTTTTCTTATTACATACCGATTGCCACAAACAAATCATTCTGTATAAACACTGTATAAACACATGCTTTGGCAATAAGAAAATTCACTTAAAGAATGTTTGATAGAGACTGGTAGGTATTCACTTCACAGTATGAAATTACAACATGGGCGATAATCCAGGAAAACCTTAAACACGATGTAGATGTAGATAACTGAACAGTCAGATTTGGCAATAACTGGTAGCACTTATTTTGTGCCTTATTTTAGTTTGAAAAATTTTGAAACTTTGAAGTTTATTACAGGTAAATTTGATGGAGAAAAAAATACATCTTCTCTGATCTGATATTTAAATGTAAGGTCAAGATTTGCTAAGCCTGAGGTTTCCTCTATTATGTGAGTGTTAGAAAGTATGTTCGTGTAGTTTAAATGATTTCAGAAATGTGAATTAATGATTAGGATTTAATCGGTCCTTTCAATATGTTAATGGTGGGGAAATCAGAACAAAGATGCGCGCGCACAAACACAGACAGTGCAAACACAAAATAAATTTCAAATAACCACGCTGATATCCACATCTTCTTAACACAAATATATAAAAAATAATTTACTCCATGTTTCTCAGTTTCTAGTACGTGCAATCATATGTATCCTGCTGCGTCACTAATCTAAATTTTTTTTAATCACTATACCTTAAAATTAGGTTTGGAAATGTACACTAAACAACAAACAATGCGAGTCACTCAATTCATATGTTCAAGCGACGTTATCGCGCCTCCGTTATAAGCAACTTTAGTTGTAATCGTACCAATTAAGAGTGACCCTCCCGCAGCGTTAAAAGGCCCCAGTCTGGTTGATGTTGCAGCGCGCGCCCACTGCCCCTCTGTCACTCTCTCTGCCTCCCGCAGCGCCGCAGCTCCGGCCCAACGTGCTCGCCTATGTAGAGCCGATTGAAGTTTTGCCCGCCCGGTGAAAGCTCGCTGCGGGTGGTGGGTACGGGGAACGCTCTAAATAATTATTATGTTACTTAAGTGTAATTTACAACACAATCTTTTAGTTTCGAAGATGAATGAGGTTTTTAGGTTTCAAGATATTGACGAATTGTGACAGATGGCCAAAAACATCTTGAAACATCACTTGCAGCGATGTTTAAACTGTTCTGACAAAATGACGTGTTTCAGATCTGTTAGAAACCCACATTTTCAGCTATTTACAGAAAATAAAACGAGAGAGTAAAATGTTAAATATATGCTTTCATCTTGTTTTATAACACCAGCATCACCACCAACACCAACAACAACAACAACGACGATGATGATGATGACGACGACGATGGTGGTGATAATGATTGATGTTAAGTATCTCGCCTTTTCATACCCAGTGACTCTTTCTAAAGTTACAAAACAAAGTTTTAGAAATGCGTTTGCGGAAATATACATGAAAAAGTACTGCTCCCTATTTAGACCTAGTGTAAAAGCCAAACTCTTTTCTTGAGTTGACAGCAGAACCAGGTAGTCTTACGTGATTCGTTTTCGATTCGTTTTAATGTTACTGTCCCTGAGCGGGGGTGAGACTTCACAAATGTCGTACTTTAATACCAACACACACATTATACCGATTGTGTCACTTTTGTTGCGATGTGATCAAGACGTGTTTCCGTAATATCAGTAAACGTTAACCTGTATTTATGTACTTCTCAGCAATAGTGATGGCCAACAGCAACTAAATGAAATAAGCGAAACAGCACATACCCAGTAATACATCACTAAAACCCCTTAAAACATTAAGAAACCCTCGACTACTTTGCTGTCATTGTTCCATAGAGTGCAAATACCAGTGCAGTGGTCTGTACGTGTGTGAGTGCGTGTAAGAAGTGTGCCACTGACATGAATGAAACTGTGCGCTTGTAATGCGTGAGTCCAAGTCAAAAGAAGAGGGTGGGGGGCTGAGTACCCCGTCGTGTTTTGACCTCGCAAACAGCTCCCAACCTTCATCGCACCCTCCTTCTCTCCCCATCCCTTAAAGCTCCATCGCTCTTCTCACACTGACATACTCCAGCCAGCTGCCTCCGCCGATGGACAGCGGGAGCGCCCAAAAAGCACGCTCTGTCTGCGCATCTCGCATCCTGCCTGGCCGCCGGACCTTCTTGCACATCGTGTAGTCCAGCGCACAGAAGCGACGTCGCAGCCCGTGCAACTCGGGCACGATTTTAATAGCCCGAATTGAGGGGACGGAGAATATGCCCCCTTTCTTGGGAATCTGATACCATATTTTATTTTCGGGTAAAAATATATTTTATCTTCCAGTTAATCGTAGGTTAGTTTCACCTATCTTACTTCTAATTTTAGTATCGTGCATTAGTAATTTTCTCTAAAGAATATTACATTACAGCAGCATCCTTTATTGAGTAAGTGTATTAAAGGCTATACATAATTTATTTCCATTGTTATTTATTTTCAAGTGTAACCATATATACCCTGTGTTTAGTTGAAACACAGACGTAGCTTTATGATCGGCGGTGAGCTTTCGGAGCATCCGTACAGATTTGACTGTAATTCCCGTCAGAGAAACAGCATTATTTTCATCGCATAATCTGGATACAAGTGGGGAAGCGCCTGCGCTGGACAGCCGGTCCGCTATCTCATTTTCGCCGGCGTAGAATTGGCTTCCGTGTCGCATGGATAAAAGGGTAGGTACGATATTTAGGACTGTTATTGTCGTGATCATCACTAATTACCCTGTTATATATGCGCGCAGTATTCTGTGGTAAACTGTACTCATTGTGAGTGTGTATAAAATCTGTTGTGCACATATACATGTGCACTCTGTACATCACCGGGGTCGTCTTGTTACTATGTGCCATTTCGGCCCCTCGACATGGCACTCCTGCCTCCCCACTCACTGCCCTCTTTTCTTTCACCGGGGGTCGATCTCTGGACGGTGGACTGGAGCTGAACTGCAAGGGCTGCAGTAGCGCTTATTTAATGTCCGGCGATTTAATAAGACTGCGCAGATGCACATGACAAAACTTTATAATAATAATAATAATGACAATAATAATAATAACAGTTTCGCATTTTTCTTCTTTACTATCTCGTGATCTATTTAAGGTTCAGAAAATATGACAGACATGAGTAGTTTTACGATCGTTTCTACTTGAGCTATAACCAAAAGTGCAGGGTCGGTCCAGTTAAAATATTGGGAGTCAGATGTGGCAAAAATATTGTTTATTTCATCTTTTATCATCAGTCCGGTTAAGTGTGGGTGTGAGAAGCAAATTGTCAGTTTGCCCATTTAAAACTAGGTGCGAAATAAAATAGAGTTGTGTCTCAGCAGCAAGGGCAACGTGAGTGAGAGAGAGGTCTAGAAATGGAGAAACAGTGTTGAGAAAGGACGTAGGAAAGACAGACGGGAGAGCGCTGCAAAGGCACCAAGTCGGTAAGTAGGTCAACTTTCTTGCTGTAGCGAGTCGGCGGCTCGAGCCAAACGCAGCGCGAGACGTTGCGTGCCCTCGTGGCCCACTTCTGGGCATCACATAGAGAGTTATGTTGTCTCCACGACCATAAAATTACTATTTCAAACGATGCAAAATTGCAAACTTTTCATTCCTCATCTTGTCGAACATATGAATACTCGTTAAGTTTTCTGATATGGAAAAAATGGTGGACACTACAATAAATGAATTTCTGGTGCAAAATGTATTTGCAATGTTAAAAATTTAAATTAATTGTTTGTTAACCTTTAAAGTCTCTTAATACGAATATATTTTGTATAAGAAAATACATGTATTCTTTTGGACGATACTATAACTCATTCAAACAAGGAAAAAAAAAACTGAAAAATTTATTTTAGACCTTAAAATGTGCCAGTAAATTAGTAATTATATTTAAAGTTAAAGTAGCATAAATATTAGACATACAGTTTTACTATAAATATTGCTTAGTCTATTAGTCTACTGTCCATAACAAAAGTTTTGTGTTGAAGAACAGAAAATTAGTACTGCAACAACTACACTGTTACACAAATCTATTAAAATAATATATTAAATGAATTTTAAAATGTAACATAAAAATATAACAGACCAATGTAACTCTCGTTTTGCAGGTTATAGACTGTCTAAAAGGCGTCGAAGTGTCCTTTCACAATTTCTGCCGCGTTTTAAACGCGCATCTTTAGAGTTATTTACACGGAAATTACTCTGTTCAGATGATTTTACAATAATTTTCTAATTACAAATGTTAACTATGCATTTAAGTATAAAACTTTAGTGTCATTATGGAGAGGAGAGTATGCGTCTCAAATTAATACTCTTTTTGAGTTTTGGAAGAACTTTTAAACGTTGGATTTTTTAAGTTACATTGTGTAAGTAAATTAGTGTAAATGAAGATCTTTGGAACTTAGCCTGCTAAAATCACGGAATGAAGTTAGAACATTACGTGCGTCTTTTGTTATAATAACCATATCCGCCGGTGTATGGTTTAAACACAACGCGTTATTGAAAAGTGCAGTAAACACAAGAGGAATTATCAAATTTAGTTTTACAACTCGCCAAAAAGACACAAGTGTTCAAGAGTATTATTATTATTATTATTATTATTATTGTTATTTTTTTTTACCCTGTAGCACACAAGTTATTTACCTTCATTTAACAACTTGGCATTGATCGCCAAGGTATGCATGTAAAATAAATTCGTTCTCTGCATTTGTTTTATTGGAAAACATATCTAAATGTTATTTATTAATTTATTTTTGTAAAAGGTCGATAAATGCTTGTGGCTTCTACAGTAAAATTTTAAAAAGTATACGAAGTGAAAACACGGAGCAAGATTATGTATGATTATTAACAGCCTTCTTTTGGTAGTGATTTAAAACTTCGAATAAACGCTGGAACAGACAAAATCGTGTATTTAAAATTTATATATGTCAAATTCCTTGACAATTTTACAGGAAACGAGTACTTTTTTGTCAATAGTTTTCCATGTGTTTTATGCTTACTGCAAATGTGCAAGTGCTATCAATCTAATATCATATTTTATGTTGAAAATATTAAACTTGTGTATTAACCATTCGGAAAGCACAATACTGTATGAGTATGATACAGAACCGCAACTGACAGGTAAAATTACAACGTATGTCAGGTACGCTACACGTATATTAACAAGTGATTTAAAGACGACTGTTTTGAAAGATTTTGGAATCTTGTTCTTCTACGTTATCAGCATTAGTTTACCAGGTGCAGTTTAGTTATTATTTGTATTCTTGAGTTTTGAGTTTATGTGATTGATTATGGGATTAATTTGCGTAAATTGCTGAACGTGTAGGCTATTAGTATAAATGTTATTTTGAATGATGCAGACTACATATAACCACGTGTTGGTATACATTATTTTACTCTACGCCTGTTGCTCGTACTTCCTGCTGCTGCTGCTACTACTAATAATGTTTTTTTTTAATTATTATTAACATATCGCGTATAGTGAGCACGTGTAAAAAAGGTCTTTTAACATACGTGTTCACGCACTAGAAAAATGGTGAGGTTGTGCCTTTGATGAGATCTCGTTGTCACTGTAACTCAATATTGCATGTGCTGAAACAGGCGTAGCGTCGTCCGCGCCACGTTAACAGAAACTGTTTGGAAGAAGTGCACGGCGTCACGCTACCTTCACCAAGCAGGTGGATGCTTAATCCCCTGAAAACGAGTCTTCTCTTTGATACTGAATTCCTCCTGTGTTAGCATATGGGGAGATCATCTTTGCCCACACAATCAATAATTTAACACCTGCAACGTATTGAATTTGTGGTTGAATTTTTCTTCAATTTATGATAGTTTGACAGGTCTGTTTTGATAACTTTTTGCTACTTTGTATTTCTTGTGTGTGTGTGTGTGTTTGTGTGTGCTTGCGTATGTGTGAGTGCATATTTGTGCATCATTTTTAACTTGAGTACACAAACAGCATGTGCAAAAATTAGGGTATGCACAGTGTGTGGGAGTCTAGCTCGTTATTGTTTACAGGCGTTTGTGAGTGTATTTGCGTATGTGTCCCACAGCGGTTGTCAGGAATGGTGAGGCAGTGTGCATGGAAAAATTGAACATCAAAGGGCCTCCAGTTGCAGTAATTAACAAGGAGGAGAGAGAATTATCTGCAGCTAACGACCCCACGCACAGCGCTAAGATCATTCTGGCAGAGCTGCGTCCGCCTTCCACTCCCTTCCTCTGTATTATGTTCTAGCTGTGCAACTGAACCGACGGTCGTGGCCATTCCCCAAACCAAAAGCAACATTAATCCTGACCTTCACCGGCCCCTTCTAAAGAGCTCTTTTTTGAACATTATAAACCTCTTTTTTTCTTTCAGTATGAGGACCTGGTGGAGTTCTCAGGGTCAGAGGGCATGCTCTTGGGGGGGTACAGAGAAGCTATGAGGTCTCTTCCACCCCCCCACTACAGCCAGCCTGCTGCAGACTCCCTCAAACACTATCGAGACCAGATATATGGGTCAGTACACTGATCTGGGTGTGTTCTGCTTCTGCATGAACAGAGCATGCCTATGTCTGTAACACGTGTAGTACGACATGCTGTTGTCTTATTAACACTTATGCTTACACTTCTCTGTTTAAGATGTTTTTTAGTCCAGGATCAAAGTTTGTGTATGTCTTGGCACGCACATACATGTTGCGTAGCCTGCCCTGTTTGTGTGTGTGAGAGTGTAAGAGAGTTTGCACTTACTCCCATACCCATGTCTTGTGCACAGTCACCCACTCTTTCCTCTCCTGGCGCTGGTGTTTGAGAAGTGCGAATTGGCCACCTGCTCCCCACGGGACACCACCTCTCTGTCCGCTCAGCCCCACCTCCACGCAGGGACCAATCACGGAGACGTCTGCTCCTCAGAGTCCTTCAATGATGACATTGCTGCCTTTGCTAAGCAGGTGTGTGTACAGTAGGGTGGGATTTTACTTAGGCATTCTGGCTACTGTAAAGGCATTCTGGCTACTGTTTCTGAAATGTCGTACATTGGCTACAATTTATGATGATTCCAAAATGTTTTTTAGATTCGCTCAGAGAAGCCGATATTTTCTTCGAACCCTGAACTGGACAACTTGGTATGATGCATCATCATATGTGCACACCTACTGCTGTAGCTCATGTATGCTCATGTAGCTGGAAACCTGCTTTTACACGTGTGTTCTCCACATTTCTTTTTTGTGTGGGTCTATTGTCGTCTGAATATTTAAGTGACATATTGATGTATCAGACTCCACAGTTTAAAGAGAGACTGGAAGTTAGGAGGGGTCAGAGTAGAATGACAGAACTCAGAATTTGCCCCCTTTGTGTTCCTCCATGTTCTTCTCAGATGATCCAAGCAATCCAAGTGCTGAGATTCCACTTGCTGGAGCTAGAGAAGGTACGCATTTAACGTCACTGAATCAAGTTGGCCGCATATATATGATGTAGAACGTTACGGCCCATATGGGGAGAATTTTCAACACTTCTGGACGCTTTCCTCTTTAAGGTTCATGACCTCTGTGACAACTTTTGCCACCGATACATCACTTGTCTGAAAGGCAAAATGCCCACTGACCTAGTGCTAGATGACCGGGAGGGAGGGTCCAAGTCGGATATGGAGGATTTCACTGGTTCCTGCACCAGTCTGTCTGACCAAGTGAGTTGTAGCAAAAATATTGGTAAAATGACAAAATCACGAAGGATGTCTTGTTTTAATGTTAGTTATACTTGGTAATGCAGACCAGTAAAATGAATCTTTTGAGTTAGGTTAAACCGCCTGTTTGAAAGTAACGTGAAGGCATTAAACATAAGGTGACTGTAATAATTATGAGGTTTTTCAGTGCTAAGTGCATGTAATGGGTGTCATTAACCCTGGGCCCTGTGCGGTATCTCCCAGAACCCCTCTTGGCTGCGGGACCAGGAGGACTGTGGGTCGACGCCCTCGGGCACTCCGGGCCCCTCGTCCTGTGGCATGCCCTCACATGGCACCGACTGCAGCGATGGTGATAACAGCTGTGCCAAACACCCCCTCACCCTCCACTTCATACCAAAGGCAGTGAACAAATCCATACATCCTAACTGCATTGATGCAGTCGATTTAAAGAGAGCTGCTTTTCACCTGCCACTGTGATATATTAATATTCTACAGTATGTGGTTTTGCTGTAGCATTATTTAATTGCAGAATTTGTCACGTGAAATGGGCTGGGGGCAGGTGCAGTGGCACGTGGCAGTTTGAGGTGAACAAAATGCTTTTCTATTTAAAAATCGCAGTGCAACTGACAGCTATGAACAGAACGTTTTACACATGCTGACTTTTTGCTGGGTAAGCACATGTGGTCATAGCGTGTGTCCTCTACGGTGACGAACTCCCTGTCTGTTTACCTTCAGGAGACGGCCTTGATGGAGCGGTGGCTTCGCCCAGCACGGGAGAGGAGGACGAAAGTGAACGGGACAGGAGGAACAACAAGAAAAGGGGCATCTTCCCCAAAGTGGCCACCAACATCATGAGAGCTTGGCTCTTCCAGCACCTATCGGTGAGATGAAGGGATCATAGTGGGTGACTCACACAAAAATCCACCGATTCATTGTCTCCACACTTTGTGTATGTCATCAGTTACCTGTGTGATTCCGTTCCTCAAAAATATATTCGCTTTTCCACCTAAGTCTGAAAAGTGGGTAATGCTCATAAATGCTGTCATTTCAAAGTCAAGGCTTAAAAACAATGGACTTCTATTTTTGATGTAGTTTTTCCAGTATGCAATACCATCTTGACAGCGCGCTGATTACTGCGTACTAAATATAGAAATGATCAGCACTGTGAAGGCGGTCAGGATTTGTGTTGGACTTGTGCGGCGTGTTCACATGCATCAACACACACTTGTACGGTGTGTAAGGAAAGGCAGTAACACTGCAACTGTTCACACAATGCAACATGCTGCAGTTGAAAGCGTGCACTGATAAGCTGATGATTGACCTTTCAAATCCCAAGAAGGGTTTCTGCTGTTGTACCATTTAAAATGAATGCACTATTAATACCATTAAATACTCAGTTGTATACGTTTGTCAATATTGACATGTATAAAGAAATAGCTGAAAGTGAGAAAAGTGCCTTTGATTTTGTTGAGTGATGCTCTGCGCTGACGGAGGCTCATATAACCCCACGTTTCCGCTATAAATTCCATGTTCTCCTTTCTTATTAATGGCATGTACATGCTGAGCGTTTTGTTCACCTGGAATACTTTCTGCTCTCAAGGCATCTCTTGAGACGTGTTTTAATACCCATCCATTATATGGATATGCGTATGGAGGCTTGACTAGGTGTCAATTTTTTTAAATGTCACTCACCCTAATTGTGACATAAAAAATATAAGGTACGATAGATACTTTCTGTCAAGTTATTATACATGTTTTAGCATTTTTTAATACATTTATATGCATATACAGTTCAACTTCATGATGATATGGTACTTAGTAATAAAACAATGCAACTGAATTTTTAAGCCAGAGAAACAGACTGAGCAGTTAGTCATGACTTGAATTGTAACAAGTATGTGTTAATTAGCAGCTAATTGGAACAGCTTTAATGACTTCCTGAAAGGATCCTAATTACTGCTGGTACTGCCTCATCACCCTCCAGAGGAGGAGAGGGAGACTGAGAGAAGAAAAAAAGGTGTTATGGAGGGAGAGAGAAGGGCCCCTGTCAGCAGCTTCTACAGTACCAAGAACTGTGAGGGATCTGTAGGGGAACTGTGAGGAATCTGTGGGGGATCTTTGGGAGATCTGTGAGGGATTTGTGGGGGAACTGTGAGGAATCTGTGGGGGAACTGTGAAGGATCTGTGGGGGATCTGTGGGGGAACTGTGTGGAATCTGTGGGGGAACTGTGAGGAATCTGGGGGGGATCTGTGGGAGATCTGTGGGAGATCTATGAGGGATATGTAGAGGAGTTGTGAGATCTGTGGGAGATCTGTGAGGGACCTGTGTGGAAATTGTGAGGGATCTGTGCTGCTACTCATAAGCACCTCCATCTTGGTGACTTAGCATCCATCAGGCCCTGCACACACTCTGGCACTGAGCTCAATATCAGCAACCAGGAACACACATGTTACTGATAGTTGCCACATAGGCATTTTCTCAGATTTTTGCTCATTACCCACAATGCATTTTCAGCATTCAGATTTGGGTGTTGTGTAATTCACCTGAATGACCTTCATAGCTACTGCCTGTGGGTTCATGTGTGTGAGCCCTCTATGCGTATGCATAATTTGTGGAATTCTAACACAGCTCTATTTGTCCTGTGTCAGCACCCATACCCATCAGAAGAACAGAAGAAGCAACTCTCTCAAGACACTGGTCTTACCATCCTGCAGGTCAACAACTGGTCAGTTCCTGTCGATGAATCAATGAAAGGGCCAGCAAACAGACTCTGCCTCGGTTATGACTAGCACTGCCAAGTACAGCCTGCTGCTCCAAGTCAATCGATATTTCGCAATCGGTTTTATCTGAAAAGCCAAAGTGCCATTTGTTGTCGTGATTTATCACACCCACGCAGCAGGTTAACTGAATGTAGCATGTGAAAGGTCACCTTCCTCTGTGTGGGCCGTCTGTATTGCCCTGTTTTTACTCACCGTCTTCTAACTCTCCTCCTCCAATCATTGCACTAGGTTTATCAACGCAAGGCGCCGAATAGTGCAGCCAATGATAGACCAGTCAAATCGCTCAGGTGGGAAGACTTGCATGCTGACCGTTGCTCTGCTAACTTGTTGGTATTTTTATATGGGATGCTCATGTGATAAAGCTTTCATGGTGTGTCTCAGGTCAAGGCGCCCCCTACAGTCCCGAAGGGGCAGCAATGGGAGGCTATGGACTGGAAGGTCAGTCCCATTTGGGCCTCAGGACTGCAGGTGAGAAAAGGGAAAGGAGTGGGAGAAGGGATCATGTGATCCTCAGGAGTAGATGAGAAGAGTAGATGAGAGGTAAAGAACCAGATAAGGCTTCCTGCTGCTGTTACTTCCCAGGAACACTAATCTCTGGAAAAGTACCAATGGAGCCATTGATTTTTTTATTTGAGGATCATTGACTGGAGAAAAGGGTTGCTCAAGGACATGGAGCAAAGCTGGAGATGAGCCTGTCACCGAGGTAGTCCTGGTGGAACAGCGAGATGGAACTTGAAGCTATTGTGCACAGCAATGTTGTCAAGCTACTTTTGTGAAGGGTTTTGTGAAAACCGTAGGCTCTGTTCAGTCACAATCACTAAGATATTCAGACTTTTGTTTTGAAAATGACTGGTCTGACTATAGCAGCTCATTGAATACTTTGTTGTACATTTTACCTGTTTGCATTATCAGTAATACAAAGTTGTCATGTTCAGCTTGTGGAGTAAAGCTCAGCCTGTCCTGAAGAAGATAGCAGTCTGTGCTTAGTTTATATTCAGACATGCATTTACTTTAAACAGTGGCTCAGATTGGCTGGAGGCAGTTTCTGAATGTTCTTCATAATCTGCAGGCTGATTCATTGATTGCAGAGTGCAGATTGTGGAATTCTTTAATGTGCTTCTATGAATCTCTTGACAGGACTTCAGGGAATGGCTGCCTTACCCTCAGACTACCCTGGGGCAGCCTTGCCACAGTCTGCTTACCCCCACGGACCCCCATCTCTGCATCCATACCCACCCCCACACCCAGCCATGCTGCTACACCCTCCGCCCCACCCGCACCCCGCCGAGCCCCTCATAGGGCAGGGCCTGGACATACATGCACATTAACTGGACTGGGGACTAGGGTGGCGGGTACATAGGAGTGCAGACACCATAAACAGTACACGGATCACTGCCGTGTCTTCACACACATACATGTCAGCGTGTTCCTATATGCACAGTCCACGTACAAACTACAAACCAGGTCCGGCCTTAAACACAGACTTACCCTCGCCCATTCACTCAAGCACACTGAGCTCCTCTTCAGCTGACTCGAGCACAAGCTGTGGCTGTTTGCTCCTGCCCCTTCCTAGACGCCTTCACCTGAGTGGCTGTGCCCCATCATCCCACCCGTTCTTGACGGACAGCGGCCACAGCCAGTAGAGATGCCAGATGAAGAGGTTGTGCTGTGGTTTCCACGAGGGCCTGTGAGACCTGACATCCAGGGTGCCTCAAAGGAGGGCACAGCCAAAGTCATGTGCCAATGAGCTGAGGGCAAAATGTAGCCCCTCACCGAGACAAGATGGGTCACACCCGATCATCTTTGCTTCCTTAAAAAGCCTGGCTTTATGTCTTATCTTTGCACTGCACAGTTAAACTCCAGTCTTCCCACCTCTTCCTGACCAGTACTGGTATGCTGGTGCTCCGGTGATGTCACACTGAGACAGCCAATGGGAAGCAGGAGCGTGGTGCACGGAGAGCCGTGACACTCCACCCAAATAAATAACGCACACATATTTTAATTCTGCATCCATTCGACATGTCAACGGTGATTTTTCCGTTTTATTTTTGTATATATTGTTTTGTGTGCCAAACGACATCGTGAGGGGTTTTGTACCTTCGTCTTTCTCATTGTGGCGGTATGAACGTTTTATGGTCTTACTTGATCTATGTGCTGTTACCTTAATGCTTCCTTTCAGAAACACTCCCAGCTCAGCTGGGTTTTGGTGAGTTTTTGGTGTGTTTCTGTCACGTGGTACATTGCACGCCTCAGCGCGCACGGCCTCTAACACGTCTTCCCCCCACGCGGTGTAGACTGTCAGAGCACCTCCTCTTATGGCACATGACCCCCCGACCACCACCCCCGTCACCGTGCACCTTGACAGGCAACTCAGAAGCCGCAATTCACGCTGGACGAAGCCTCTGATGGGATGAGGCCTGCCGGATCAGCCACAAGCATGCTTACCTCACCTCTCCCACGCGTGTGCATGTGTGCGGATCCGCCTCACGAACACGCGTGTGCCTGCACGAGGCCCTGTGCAGCAACATGGGACGTCTCTGTCCAGAGTGTGAAGAGGACAGCAGAGAGACTCTGAAGCCGAGCGGAGCCACTGTCCTTACAGAGAGCTCGCCTGAAGACGATGTTAACAGTTATTAATAATAATTATGATATTAAATCACTCTTTTTCAAACGTTGTGCACACGCTGTCGAGTTGTCTTTAATGCTACTGTCATGACCCAGTACAGGAATATGGCTGTTCTGCTGATGAGTGTGTGTATTTAAAGGCTTTTTGTTGTGAGTGCATTTGTAGGATGATGCAGAGGATCCGTATGATCAGTGCTGTGAAGGACTGCATGAGCAGGGCTGTTTGTTTTCCCTGAAGAGGCACATTTGTTCTTTTTGCAGTATCATGTCTGCGTGCTTCTCCTGAGACGCAGTCGGACTGTGTGTTCTTGTGTTGCTCTCCTTTCCTGATGTTATTCAATCCCTCACTTTCCTGCCCTCCTCCCACGGCGCTCGATCGCGCTCTTCATCGCTCGCATTCCTCCCACACGTCCCTCATGTCGTCTAACCGTCGACGGCATCTCTCTCTGCAAAGTTCAAATTCAAGCCAGTGTAATTAGTCATTAAACACTGAGTGCGAGCTCACGGCGCATCTATGATCAAGCGCGCGTGACACACACACTTGCACTTACACACACACACACACACACTCACATCCAGTCTTCTCAGGTGATTGATGCAGCTTGCAGCAGAGGTCAGAGTGTATGCAGGGGTCAACAGGAAGTGGTTTGGGTCTTTGACCCTCTGTGGTGACCCTCAAGACACCCCGTTTAACTACTCTTCCTGTCAGCCAAGCCATCTGTCACTCTTGTACGTTTTGCATTGATGGCTGTAAAATTTGGAGATGCTGCTTCTTTTTGGGGCCAATGTGTCCTCAGTGAACACTGAACATGGTGCACCTCTGGACCAGCCAGGTGGAACTTTGCTGGAGGAGTTCTGTTCTTTAGAGCAAACTGGCCCCCTATGAATAAGTACTGCAACATCTAAAGCAGAGCAGTGCGGCACAGGGGTACAATATTTGTGTGTGTGCGTGCGTGTGCATGTGTATATGTGCTTGTGTGTGTCACAGAAGTCTACACAATACCTGTTACTTGTAAGCGAAAGCATGAATTTGGAAATTAAGACTTTTGCTTGTCTGTACATGTGTGACCACAAGGTGTGTGTGTGTGTGTGTGTGTGTGTGTGTGTGTGTGTGTGTGTGTGTGTGTGTGTGTGTGTGTGTGTGTG
>JABJVR010000032.1:3272318-3300029 GCA_025773905.1 Chitala chitala
GGGAGGAAACCGGAGCACCCGGAGAAAACCCACCAAGCACAGGGAGAACATGCAAACTCCACGCACACAGACCCAGGAATTGAGCCCCAGGCCTGGAGGTGCACAGCGACAGTGCTAACCACCACGCCACCGTGCCACCACCACAGAGACAAGGACCTTAAATCACAGACAGGAAAATAAGCCAAGGCTGGAGAACCCTGATGATAATTAACATGGGGAAAAACCAGATGGGCACGGTGGTGTGGTGGTTAGCACTGTTGCCTCACCCCTCTAGATCTGGGGCTTGATTCCCACCTTGGGTTGGTCTGTCTGTCTGTCTGTCTGTCTATGCATGTGTGTGCAGTTTGCATGTTCTTCCCATTCTTTGTGGGTTTTCTCTGGGTTCTCCAGTTTCTTTTGACAGTCCAAAATCATGCAGGTTAGGTTGACTGGGGTTTGCAAACTGCCTGTGATGTGTGCCCTGTGGTGAGTTGGTATCCCTTGTCCTGCTTCCTGGGATGGGCTCCAGGGTTCCTGGAACCCTGAATTGGATAAAGCAGATGGCTGAAAACAGGATGATTAGGCAGATGGAAGCAAGTGGTCTGGAGACTTCTGGTGGGCACTGAGGACCTGACAGGTGCAGGGTGTTAAATTACTGACAAACTTTACAGCTACATTTGCATCTTTATCCACCATATTATTAACTATCTTATACACAAAACTCCACAGGTATACTTCTGGACAAATGTGACCAAATAAATAAATTTCACATTTCAGTTTAGTGTACATTTTTGCTCAAATAACAAAAACAAAATGTTGATGTTTTTTTTTTCCCCCAGAGTTCCTACATTGTGAAAAGAATGGAAAATCACAATTATAAGATAATATGGTGCCCGTTTTATCACACTTAGAGGTGCTTGCCACAGTATGTGTGTATGCTGCGAGAACTTAAGGCATGAAGAGCTTTATGTTACCGAGAGGAAGGTTGGACAAGATTAAAGACAGGAATCGTTCCATCACAGTTTTCTTGCAGTGATTGGGGGGATCAGCAGAGAATCTGCCAGGCACCATATAAGTGAGCAAGCGTGATTAATGGTTAACTTACAGGAGAGAAAAAGGTAGCATGAACATGGTATTGAATGTGGAAACGAAAAACTGTAACAAATAATGAGGTAGAACATTAAAGCTTCCTATGTAAAAGACCTGCACTGTGTGGGGCTCATAATTTTTCCTTATTTCGACACGCTCAACCGCTGTATTTGAAACTGCAGACGGAAATGACAAACACTTGTACTGTAGTAATGTGGTATCGTTACTACGGTTTGAATAAACATTATTTTCTTACTGCAGAGTTTTGGATTTATCGATGTCTAAATCTCCATTCAGTTCTATTCATTGATTTATTAATTCCTTTCTACTTTAATTTAACTTGGCAAGCTTAGTACCTTAGATCAATATTATAGTCAGCCTCATAACTGAAAATGTATCCCTGGAAAAAAAAAAAATTGCAACCCTTTTTTGATGTTTCAATAAAGAATTTTTTTTGGCAATCTCAACAATGTCCCCCAGAAAAAAAAAAATGTTGGTAAGTTATGCAGTGATGTAGTGAAATCCACTTTACCTTGATAAATAAAACTGGAAATACATCATCAAGGATTGTGAAAAGGGTCTATTCAATAATGCGGCAGAGATGGTCTGTATGTACATATGGCTGCCGTTTGTTCATCATTTATATATCATGTTCAGTTCTCAGCCAAAACGGAAGTAGAGTAACCACGTTTGCCCAGAGGAAGATGCGTGTTCTGAACATGGACTAAAACCTGTAATAAATATTCTTTACGTTTTGCTTTTGATCATCCTGATGAAAATAATGTGCACAGTGTAATGATTAATTGAACTGGAACTTGTAGCAACATTGTATTGGAAAATGCGAATACTACGATATTTCACTTCCTATTTATTTCTGAATTTTTTATTAATTTTAATGTCTTCAACTCTGTTTACATGGTTGCATTTTATGAGTCCTTCTCGATATATTGCTGACGCACAACGTTGAGGCTCGAGTGTTGCCATTGACAAACTGTCTGCTGACCCAGTGCATGTCAGCTGCAATGGTAAAAAACCATTATATAATGATAACAGACTATCTCACCAATGACCTGTATTGGGTTGAACTATGATGCATGACAGTGGAGGTGCAAAGGTTAATGTTCTTTTAGAATTATGTGAACATCACCGAGAAGCAAAGATAAATTGTGTTAGTATCTGTAGGTGTGTGTTCACAGGAAAGTATGACCCTATTTCCCCTTTAGATGTTTAATTATTTTATTAATTTAATTAAATTAATTAGTTTAACTAATTAATCTTTGTGTAACTAACATGTAACCATTATTGAAAACTAAAGTTCATTGTACTCTTTTAGTCTGTTCAGCTATATCATGCCTAAATTTTGTTGCTGTCTATGCCAGACCAACGTTTACAAAAATTTTTTGTGGGGATCCCATGGTGACCATCAGTTCATATTAAGGATGGTAAGCAATCAAGACAAAACTCAAACCTAAACATGAATGCAACAATGGAAAGAATTACTGATGTATAACATTTCTTCAGTACTATACAATTGACCCACAGACTGCAAATCTTGTCACTACTACATATAATGTCCATGTGACACATACAAATTAATGAATCACATTGCTGCCAGCTATTAGTTTTGGTTGGTTTTTATACAAAAAAGCATATATTTAAAATTTCCATATTACTTTAACCTTATTATGATTAAGAACTCAGAACCATGGCTTATAAAAATAGAGGTGATTCTTGCAGCAATAGCTCCAGAGAATATGCAGAAGAAATGGATACAGCCTAAATTGTATACGTAAATGGTCACTGTGCTCTAATATTTGTCCTGGACCTTGACTAGTTTAAGCAACATGAATGTAGGCCTTGGCATATTCCCTGCAAACCTTTGATCCTCCATTCATAGGGTAATAAATGCTAAAATATATTCTCAGCCAATACCTGTGTCCCCTGTGGCAAAGTACCACCACAGCCACCATAAGCAAAGAGACTTTACAACTTCAACAAAAAAGAGGAAAAAACATCAAAATGTCTCCTGTTCATGTATTTGTAAAATATATTTATTTCATACTGTATATTATGATACATCAGTGCTGTTTTTCTTGAAATGATTGTTAATACGGGAGCAAAACTGGCTTGAACTGGCTGCTTATTTATAGATGTGCTATGGAAACTATACAGCCAATTCTGAAGTGAAGATACTGCATATGAACTTTCATATAGTACTCCTATCCTTATATTTTCCTCAGCGTTGCGAGCATGAGCGCAGTTATAGATATTTTTCTAGAAAAAGCATCAAATTATTTTAATGTAATATTTTTTGAATGTGAAAATAAAAAGTAAAATTAAATAAATAAATACACAAACTTGAGTGATTCCTTGAGTGAAGTTGGTTTGAGTGAAGTTGGTTTTTCAAGCCAATATGGAAGACTAGTGGGATGATCTCAAAACCAAATATCATCAGTAATGCGTGTTCTAATCAGGAGCTCCACCAGCAAAAAGGCAGGTGGTAGCTACCAAATAACTTCATTGTCTAATTGTCTAAATGTTTTAAATTAGCTCTATCAGCAGCCTGCTGATTATATCAACCAGATTGACCTTTCCTGCTAATGCTATCTAGGCTGGCCTCTATCACCAATCAGCTGGACTATTGCAGATGGACCCCAGGCCTGTCATCACAGCCGATCGTGACTTGAGCCAGCAGTTTACTGGCCAATTACCTTGACAATACACTTTGTCATCATGGTGGATATTCCTCTATATATGAAACTTTGCCTACATTGCATAGATAATAATAATTAATTAAAAACATTTGCTCCAAAATATCTGATCTTTCTTTGTAGAGATCTTACAATCTATATATACAGTAAGTTAATTTTTGTAGGTTTAATAAAATAATGGTTGTTCAATTATGCCACTGAAGTCATTGATGGGGTCAGTTAAGTTCAACCATATAAAATTGCATAAATACCAGCGGTTTTGTAACCTCGTTCCTTGCTTTAACAAGGTACTAATGTAAGGACACACTGTACTTATCAGAAGCAATTTGGAAATCTAATAAAATGCAAAAACTACATTTCGTTTGCATTCTGTTAACATTTGAATTGACTTCAAAAAGCCTGTAAATCAAAGGAAAAATTTCAGTAAATTAAAACCAAGGAAAGTAAAGTCCAAAGGCAACTGTTTGAAGCACTAAGTCAACAACAGCCCTTTGGCCTGCTAGATTTCGAGGTAGACACAGTGCAAGCTGCCAACTGTGATAGCAGCACATTGTGCGGTCAATGTTTCAACATTCTACACTTATCACTGCCCGTTTCTCATTCCATTGATGTCTTCCATCAAGCAGCAGCAATATCTCAGGCTAGCTTTTCAGTTTTAGGCTAGGGTTACTAATCAAACAGTGGATCAATTGCCCTTAAACAGCCAACTTTTTAAAGCAGAAACTTTCTGTCATCTCCTTCTATCTTATTTTACCACTCTGATTGGATTACTTATATTTGTCAGGCTGTTATTTGTTTCACATAGTTTAACAAAGTAGGAAATGCAATAGTGTTGGCACAAGACAGGCATAAAGGAGAAATCACCAGGATTACCAGCATTCTTTCTCCCTTTTAAAGCTGTACTGATCCCAGAATAACCAGTTACAGAATTAAGGTGAATAACTGATTCATTTTAAAAGCATTTCACTTCTATGCAAGCATTTATTAGCTGTAAGAAAACAAAGATAAACAGTTCAGCTTTCACACCTTCTTCAGAGTGGCTTTGATGCAATCAGCTTCACCTCACCTGTAACCTCTCATTTTATACCCTGGCTTCCTGTGGCTGACCCACACTTTTCTTTTATAATGCATTTTCTGTATTTTTAGAAGTCTTTCACCCCCATTATAATGCAATAAGTTTTTTTCAAAGTGAAAAAGACCACAGTTCTTTACAAAGCCTACTCAACCATTGTTGAAGGTGTCATACTGGTTGGTTAATATCAAGTGCAAAAATACATTTGCATCACTGGAAAAGCCTAGTTTAGGGGAGCGGAAAGCTTACTTATTAAGTGTAAATACATGCATATTGCAAGTGACACAGTAATAATAATAAAAATAATAATGATAAATTAAAAATAGACAATCTGAGAGAGCTTCTGTGGGAGCCTACAGTTCTTTAGCAGAGGTTGTTAGTAAAAATTAAGTTTAACATGACTTGTTTGTGTTGTCTTGTGAAGGTTTTGTTAATTGGCACTGTGGGGACAGCACTATAATGATTTATTGAATTTCAAAGCCAATGTGTATGTTTCAGACTTGAAAACGGAGTTTCATCAGAGGGTCTTTTCTGCTGAAGAATTAAGAGAACTAAGAGAAAATTAAAACAAATATTAAAAGAAACAATAATAATTAAACTGCATGAGGAATGAAATTTAAAGCCTAGTAATGGCATCAGTAGCTGAAGCATGTGTTTGTGAGTTCACAGTTTGCCGATTCTCCGTCTCTCTGCTGATCCTTGAACTCTCCTGTTCCACAGCAGGGATGGGGGCGGGTGAGGGGCTGAGGTTCAGCAGGGATGGGGGCGGGTGAGGGGCTGAGGTCCAGCAGGGATGGGGGCAGGTGAGGGGCTGAGGTCCAGCTCCACGCAGGCACCTGTATGGCTCTGCTTTCACAGGGCTTGCCTATAAAAGGTGAGCATGCTCCTTCCTGCTGCATTCACTCTGCAATCAGCAGTCACAGGTAAGGAGAACTACTTCAGGAGGTATGCCAATCGGGGCCACAGGGGGGACCAGGAAGACGTAGACACAGGCTTAAAATCTGAAATGCCTGGATACAAATGCTGGCCCTTGCTGAATAGCAAGGAATCAAAGTTATGTTAGTGGCAGTACTTGGGGATAAAGAGAGAGAATAATGTTTGTGTTTTTCAGTTTCTTTGAGCTGGAATTGTCTGGGGAATTGTACTGAGGTCTTGTCAAATGGTACATATTAAGGAACCTGCTATCACAAAAATTTAGTTTCACAGTCTGCTAGACAGATATTTCCAAATTAATTTTATTGTCTAATCTGCCATTTCCATGATCTTATATTGGGGCTATGAAAGGAATTGGAGGAAAACGGGGAAAAGCATATGGCTAAAATTTATAGTACAAACAAAGATTTGTGGCTGCGTGTCTACTAAGTTATTTCTTTCCTGGGTCTCCATTTTTTTCCTGCTTCAGGAAAATTGCAAGGAAAGTGTAAAAGTCAATGCAGCATTGAGAAGTAGGTTCAAGAGAAATCAACATGATTCATGCAAATGCTGCCATGTAAATTGGCTGTTCTGGGTTTGGGCTTGTGATCATCACCTTTGTTTCATGTGGTCAAAAACTGCTGTTATGTGCCAAGAAACACTAACCCAGCTGAAACAGTGGAACCAGACAAGACTGAAGGCATATGCATTCTCTGTGATGTGTCTGAGTGTTAGATTGTTTTAGGATTGTGGAGCAGGTCAAGACAGGGGTCCGAATTTACCACAAGTCCCAGAAATATATGACTCAAAACACAGCTGTGCTCAGCTAGTTACAAAGAGAATATAAGCTCTTTCAATAGTGGCTGAACATACAGCAGACTCATACTACTGGGTTTCATTATGGAGATAACCTCCCAAAGGTTGTACTAAGTAAAAATGTGCATTATCTTGCATTAACTGCTTTGACATTTGGACTAGGTTTGAAAGCTGTCACATCCTGTTCTATATTGCTAATTGCTAATTTAAACTAATTTACTCCTGTAATCTGATTTAAAAATCTCATCAAAATTAGCTGCCGTGCTTTCAGTGACCTCTGCCATGTCATACAATAACTGAACTTTGACAGAAGGCACACATAAGTGTTTCTGTGGAAGTATGCACGCTCTGAAGCTTGTCTCATGTCTCTGTCTCTCTCTTTCAGAGCTCCATCATGAAGTTTGTGGCTCTCGCACTGGTGGTCCTACTGGCCGCAGGTTGGTCTGGACAAGTGTCCCTCTCAAATGCCACATCATCCTGAAACTATGGGGCCAAACTTAGACAGGAAAAAAAAATTTGGTGCATACATTTGATCAGCATCCAAGAGTCTTTGGATTACACTTAACATTGTGCATTGGTTGAATAATATAAAGAAGTAAGCCTACACTGAGATAATGGCAGCAGTAAGCACACTTTGAACCAGGGTATCTAATTTTTAACCTCCTTCCAGGGACCCAGGCACGGTTCCTGCAAGCCGATGCTCCATCTCAGGTAGAACACACAAAGGCTGTAATAAACGTATACCTGGAACAGGTGAAGAATTCACTACATAAACTTCTGAACCATCTTGATGACACAGACTACAAGGAGTACAAGTAAGGGTCCACCAAATGCTGTTAGTAGATCTCCTCTTTTCCCATTTCTTGTACCTCTCTCATACCCCCTTACTATGGTGTCACCTTTAACTTCCCACTTGTCCTACGCTATGTCTCCATTCTTACTTTGCCCGTCACATCTTTCTTACAACTGACTCTCTATCAGCTCTCCACATCCTATTTAATTTGTTGCCGTTTTTGATTTATCCTGTCCTTCTATCCTAGAATTCAAGTTGTTTTTATTTTTCTATCTTCTTTCTTTAACCATTTTCCTCTGCTCCATGCTAGACAGCAGCTGTCAGACAGCCTGGATAGACTTCACGGTTATGTCCAGACTGCCTCAGAGTCCATGACCTCCATAGGCTCCCAGATTTTGGAAGCCACCAGTGACATTCGGGAGACGATCAAATCCGACGTGGAAGCCCTCCATAAGCAGCTGGACCCCAAGAGAGAGGAACTGAGACAGGTGATCAGTAAGCACCTGGAGGAGTATAAATTAGCATTGGAGCCCCTCCTCAAGGAGTACGTAGAGAAGCACCGTCAGGAGATGGAGGACTTGAAGGTGAAACTGCAACCTAAGTTAAAAGAGCTCCGTGGGAAGTTTGCAGCCAACGTTGAGGAAACCAAGTCCAAGCTGGAGCCCATTTTGGAAGCTGTGCGCAGCAAAGCGAATGAGCGCTTGTCGGAGCTGCAGGCCATGATCAGCCCCTACATCCAGGAGTACAAGGAACATCTAACAAAAACCGTGACTGGCTTGAAGGATGGAAGCTCAGGTTTAGAGAAAAAGCTAGAACCATTGGCTGCAGAAGTCAAGCAGAAGTTGTTGGAAATGTGGAAAATCGTATCAGAACATGTCCAATCCTAAACATGCCATGCCACCTTCCATCATCTCACGCTCTGTCATCTGCTCCCAGAGACACATGCAGACACACGCAAATGTGTACATGACACACCCAACAAGCACCACACTCTCAACACCATTCAAAGATCATTGTGTGCCTACAAGAAGAAGATAAGCTAATTAATGAACACTTTAACATGTTTCCTCCACGTTGGCGGCAGAATAGTTCCAGTCTGGCCCTTGATGTGATACTAATGGAATGTTAGAGCTTGTTATATTATGTCTGTACATGTGCACTGCTTGTTAACCTCAGTGTTTATACTGCTTGTTTTTTATTTTAATCTCTAACCCCCCCAACTCAACTGATAATTAAAATAAAATTCCATGCCATTTCGTACCTACCTCTCTCTGTACTGGGATTTTTTTTTCCAGTTGCATTTAAACAATGTGAAACACCAAGGAATGGTTCATTTTAATGCTATTATTAATTAGGAAATTAAGCGAAAAACTAAAAGGTGTTCCTATCTATTCCACACACTAATTTCTTGTATGTACCATATTAATGTTACATTGTAGTAGGCAAGAGAGGCAAGACTGTTATGTTCAAAAGGGAGGCTTAAATGAAGGGCAAAACAAGGTATAAACATGGGATGACAAAGTAAAACACATTCACCAGGGTACAAAATGTAAAGTAACAAGGGAAAACAAACCCAAACTACAGATGACAGGGGTTCTACACAAAAGGTTTCCCATGCAACATGCAACATGCATCATGCATCATGCATCATGCATCATGCATCATGCATCATGCATCATGCATCATACTACTACTACTACTACTACTACAACAACCAGACAGAAACACCCTGAGACAGGGGCTTATATTACAGGGAGAAAACAAGACATGGCTGGAGAACGCTAACAAGGTAATGACAATGAATCAGCACAGAGGAGACAGGAGAAAGGATGACATCTAGAGGACACAAGGTTCATGACAGACAGGGGTGTTACAATTAATGAGTCTCATGTGTACTAATATTAAAACATGCCTTTATAAATGAAAATTAATTTGTCTGTCAAAGCGGATTACCAAATCATTTGCATGCTTTCCTTCAAACACACTCATGAAGACACTCCATAATTTAACGTTGCTTCTGTTTGGTGATGTTCACATAGTTCTCAAGAACAGTAACCTTTGCACCTTCACTGTCATGTATCAAAGTTCAGCTCAATAGAGGTCATTGCTGTGATAGTCTGTTATCATTATATAACTGCTTTTACAATCATGACTTGTATGCATTGGGACAGCAGGGCGTCTATCAATTTCAAAACTGAACCTACAACTTTGCTTCAGTTTTTGGTGGATCCCAAGGTGCGCCAATGAGAGCCTGGAGATGTAGACTTCCCAGCAAATCTTAGGTCTACCCTGATGTCTAAACCAAGTGAGATATGCCCAGAAATGCCCCAGTGGCAACCTTCTATGGGGTATCCTTATTACATGCCCGAAATGTCTCAGCTGGTTCCTCTCAATCCAGAGGAGCAGCAGTTCTACTCCAAGGCTATCCCAGAATACTGAGCTCCTCATCTGCCTCCTATATTAGTGTGCATTGAAGAGGAAAACCTTCTAAAGCCAGTTTATGTTCACGTTTTCACACAAACCGAGGCCTTTGAGTCACTGTGATCATACTGGCTTTTCGGAGTGAACATGTTTGAAGGCTGACATCAGACAAACCCATCTGTATCATCAAAGGTGCAGAGCTAAAAAAATATAGGTGAACTGCAAATTATGTGACACAGTTGGAATGTGATCAGAAACATAAAAAAATGTTGTGCAAACTGCATTATTGTAAGGCATTTTCAGTTGATACAACACGATGAACGGTAAGCAGCATGTTGCAATATAAAACCAGTGTTTGAAGGATGCTGTCAGATCCAACGCTTGTGTCATGGTATAATTTTAAGCAGACTGGGTGATTAATGAGTAGAAATAATGAGTCTGCTTTGTTATTGACAAGCTGAGACCCTGTGACTTTGGCAATTCCTTTTTGGAGGAGGGGGGGTTGAAGATGGATGATCTGCTGGTACTGCCCAAGGCTTCTTCCTGTCAATGCTGTTCTTCACAAATACCCACTGGGCGGCTCAGCCAGCTCTTGTACGTGCACCAGAGTCTTCCTCACTTACAAAGTGCTCACAAACTGAGTGCATGCTTCAGGAGGTGCAGGCACACTCTGAACACATTCCATAGTAATGATGCCATTGCAGAGCACTGGTACAGACCACACACTGAACACATTCCATAGTAATGATGCCATTGCAGAGCACTGGTACAGACCACACACTGAACACATTCCATAGTAATGATGCCATTGCAGAGCACTGGTACAGACCACACACTGAACACATCCCTCAGTCACGATGGAATTTTGGAATGGTGGTAAGGTCTAAACACTCATGTCAAATCTACTTTTGCAATGCTCAAAAGTATTGGCCTATCTCCACTAGGTGCAATTATGTAACACACACATACAGTAAGTGAATGACGTGGCATTGTGGCACCCATCCCTCCATTTTCCATTTATTCTTCACAGGGTCCACTGGGTTTTGGGGGAGCCTAGAGCCTATCCAATCCATCAATGGCATTATTTGAAGGAAAACTGAATGTCAAAAAGCACCCCAAACAATTCACTCTAAGAAAGGACAGCAGGGAGCTGTAACAGTCTTACATTTCCTCATCAGTTTAGGCTGCTGAGAATCTATCCATCCATCCATTATCTTAACTGCTTATTCCTGGTGAGGGTCGCGGGGAAACCTGGAGCCCATCCCAGAGCACATAGGGTGCAGGGCAGGGGACACCCAGGGCGGGGTGCCAACCCACCCTGAGAATCTATCTAAAGGCCTATTGGGAAAGAAGGTTATTAGGGTATCTATGCCTTTCCAGAATGGCTGCAGGGCTGACTCCTCCTGACTCCACACTTTGTGTGGGCACAAGGGACAGCAGAAGACCAGCTAAGGCCCTGACATTGACCACCAGTGCTCAAATTTTCTTAGTCCCTGCTTGGATGCTCTGTGCCTCAGTCTGCAGGGCTTTTCTCATCTTCCTCTCTCGCAAAGCTAATTATATCAGTGTTGAGTGGTGCTTGAGAGGTGTAAGTCTGTGATTAATGAGCTATTTTATCAATTGATTAGGATGAGGAAATTGGTTAGCACCTCTTTCTTATTTATGTATAACAGAATATCCCTTAAAGCATATCAAATTCCAAATAGTATAATAATAATAAAATAATAATAATAATAATAATAATAATAATAATAATAATAATCATCATCATCATCTTTTTTGAGTCAATATAACAGTTGACTTTTGGGTGTTAAATGTAAATCTTCCAAAAGAGGCAGTTTAAGTTCCCCCTTTATCAGCAGCCACTGTACAGATCTCTGCTAGTGAGAAAACGTGATTCTGATCATTTCCATGCACAAGTCTGACCAGAATGCAGCAGGCATATGTATGTTGTTTTGTTAAGGACTCCACACTGTGAAGTGATCCCTACTCATTGCCAGGGGCTATATTGAAAAATCTAATGCGGTTGACGTTTCAGGTGATGTCAGATGGTCCAGGCTCTATAAAAAGTGAACATTCCTACACCAGCCTCTGTTTCAATGGACTTTCTGACCAAGGGACAGACTGGAACTTTGTTACCTCACCACTGGTCAAAGAGAGGGCATTCCACCACAACGAAGTACACCTGTATAACATGTTCTACTGTGCACTTAGACATGCCATCACGATAATGCACAACACACTGCATATCCACTGCTACAGTACTAGAACCACATAAGTACATACATAGATGCACACAACGCTGTACACACTAGACACCTTGCATGACATACAGAGGTGTGGGTATCAGAATAGGTTTCAAGACGTTTAACACAATAGCAGGACAGAAGTTAACATAAAATATTAAGAATGTTGAGCTTGTTGGTTTTCTGAACAGGGAGTTTCATTTCAGAAACATAGTGGATCAAATCCCAACTTAAATCAGCTACCAACTAGGTTAAACACAGCTGCAGACAAACAGAGTGTGGACATGCAAGGAAAAGGAGTGGAGATGGAGCAGCGGGCAGGGAGGCTTTTACCAGTCTACAGCAGCCGGTCACAGACATCCAGCTGGAGACAAAGATGGATACCGCAGCAACACATGGAGACAGACCGGCGAGAGGACCCACACAGTGGGACAGAAGCAAGTGAAAAGACAGAGGGACAGACAGCCAGATGGACTTCACCCGTGAGCGCTACAGCTCTGCAGAGTGTAACCTCTGCTCATGCGGACGGTACAAAGGCATCATCCACAAACACCTTTACCTGGCAGCCCTGACCTCTTTCTACAACCACAGCTAAAGGCCTGACATGGGCTTTGCTTTTTCTCTCATCTTCTGAGTTCTGCAGTGCTGTGTCTTCATATGCATGTGATGTTTTGCATGTCATGTGTCGTGCATAACTGTCATACATAATTATATACTGTATTTTATAGAAATAAGTGGAAGATAATGGTATAACGGCATATAATAATGAGTAAAAGTATGCAGTATTTTATCTATCGATCCATCGATCCACTTGCTTTATCGCCTTATCCAATTCAGGGTAGCAGGAATCCTGGAGCCCATCCCAGTAAGTACAGGGCACAGGGCGCCAACCCACCACAAGGCACAATATTTCATTTTTAAGGAATTGATTATACTGAAATGATTTGAAATACTGAGCATGCAATCTTACCTTTGAATTGCATATTTTTTATACAAAAATCAATAAGTGAACTATCTGTAGAGTTTTATTTCAGTCTGCATCCTGCATTGGGATGTAAAATGCTGGATATGTTTACCTGAATAACTTGTTATGTCACACTCTGCCTATCACCATAGTCACTATTTTACTTTATTTGTTTCCATGGTATCACTTTCTCAGTCTCTTCATTGTACCACCTTTTCATCTGTCCCTTGTCACCTTGGAGATTCTTTCTTTCTGCATCCTCTCTTCTCTCTTCACCATTAATATTTAGAAATTGAATGGTCTTTAATGTCATGGCATGCTCCATTGGGCTGTAATAAAAAGGCCATAACAAAAATATCATTCATACTAACAGACTTACCAGACTTTTGCACTTATCTCTCACCTGATTTGTTTCTTGTTTAATGTACTTCCTGGTATTAAGTGCATAAAGTGTAACTGAGAACAGAATTGCTGTTAAAGTAGAATACTGTGAAGTGCATAGATATATTTTAAATTTACATGAATAAGAAACTGTCTCTCTCTCTCTATCTTTGTGACTATGTGTCTCTGTTTTAAATCTTCTTCCTGTGCTTCCTATATGAAATTCCTGCCTGGGGTGTTTGACTGCATGCTGTCCTCCTTCACAGGGCTGGGTGACAAATCTATAAAGTCCCCACAGGTCGCTAAGATCAAAGTTCAACTGGAGATGAGTGCCCTCTGGCATCAGTTTGACCAGCTGGGTATGGAAATGATTGTCACCAAAGCTGGAAGGTGAGACTGTGGGCTGCTTCAATCGTGTGTAAGATACAATGAACACACACGCACATAAACTAGCAGACCTAGATTTTCCAAGAACAACTGACAATCACATTCTTTAGGAGGATGTTCCCCACATTTCAAGTCCAGATTTCTGGAATGGACCCAAACGCAGACTATGTCCTCCTCATGGACTTCATTCCTGTGGATGATAAGAGATACAGGTGAGAGATTCTGATCATAACCATTAATGTAGGGCAGAGGCATCTCTGATAGCTTCTTGTACATGTTACATCCATTTCTTAATAAAACATGATGGCCATCATGTCATTCTTAATGAATGACATGATGATCAGTGTTGGTGCCCGTTCATTTCCTCCTCCCGCTCCCCGTCCTGCCTGTTTGTGGCAGGTATGCCTTCCACAGCTCATCCTGGCTGGTGGCAGGACGAGCAGACCCAGCAGTGCCTGGCAGGGTACACTTCCACCCAGACTCCCCCTCTAAGGGCGCCCAGTGGATGAAACAGACCGTTTCCTTTGACCAGCTGAAGCTGACAAACAACCTTCTGGATGACAATGGACATGTGAGGGACAAGCTAACACACGCAAATGAAAACACACTCATGCAGACAAACACACATACAAAACACAACAGAAACTCAACACAATTGTTAATTAATTGTGAATACTGTGTTTGTTATCTTAGTTTGTGTGTATATACCTGCATATGTAAGTAGATTATGCCATTTTCTAAGTTTTGTGTGTAGGCTATTCTACATATGGCTGTGTAATGAGTGTGTATGTAATGCTATACTCCACATAGTTAGAATATCTGTGTGTATGTAGTCTGCTTACTTTGTTGTGCTTTTGTGTACTTAGATTATGCTGAACTCCATGCATCGATACCAGCCTCGTTTCCACGTGGTCTTTGTGGACCCACGCCAAGACAGCCATCTTTATGCCCATCAGAACTTCACAACTTTTTGCTTTCTTGAGACCCGTTTTACTGCTGTCACTGCCTATCAGAACCACAGGGTACTGACCCAGTTTGCTGTCAGGGGGATATCAGGGAGATATCATTTAATAGGTCAGGACTAATAAAACCATTACTCTGAAAGGCTCTGAATTAATCAGTCAATATCTAATCCTATTTTGTAAAGATGTATATTAATGTTTCTTCACATAAACAGAAATATATTTTTAAAGAGCTTTTCTACATCTATTAACCATCTTAATTAATTAAATATCTGCTCCTGTTAACTTACTACATTTGCCTTAAACTCAGTTCAGCCATTGATCTTCTGATTAATCTTTGTTCTTATCTTCCTCCTGTCTTCCTGCATATTCTTCATAATTTCTTTTATTCATGTCTTCTGTACTGAAACTCAAACAGATTACCCAGTTAAAGATAGCCAGTAACCCATTTGCCAAAGGATTTCGAACCAGTGAACCAGATGAAAGGTAAAATAAAAATTAACCTTACTTTTTTGTTTGAATGGGTGTGTGTGTGTGTGTTTAATATATGGTCTTCAGTCATATTTAATTTGAGAAGATGGTAAGATTCCCTGCAAAGATTCTTGGAAATACGGAGTCATAAAAAAATAATTTAATTAAAATCTAAAAACGACATATAATTTTGACTTATATATTTTATACAAGGTTTAAATACTCTATATAAATGATATTGCTAACTTATTTAGGATATATTTGATGAAATATCATTTGACATGAATTAGGGTATAAGAACTAATTAAACCAAATAGCCAACTGGTCAGGATGTTAAATGTGACAAAAACATTTTGAGTTTCGGTTTCCACTCAAGTCTGGGTTTGAGGTCAAAGTGACATAAAGGCATAAAACAAACACTGTTTATGGTGATATCAAATAATCAAAAGTGTTCAGGCAATCAGTTCTGGAGCTGGAGTTCAACACACATCAATACAGCTGCACAAAACTGTTCTGCTACACTTGGCAGACATACAGAAAAGACAAAAACCTCACTCATGACACAGACCTTTGTCTATTATTACACTGGTTTATTGCTTTGCTTTAAATTATTTAATATTACTTGCTGAGCTCTCACTATTTTTGCCCTATCAGATAGTTGTATATGCTTCCTTGCTGGAGATATTTAGGTCAAGTGCCTTGCACAAGAATATGACAGTAAGACCTCTCCTGTGACCTTAAGCAGCAGTTCTTGCAGATGCCCATCAGATTTTCCCAAGGCATGCTGGGATATGCTTCCACACCAGGATGTTAACTCTTCTGCTCAGCATTCTTTTGTATTATCTCACAGTATTCCCCAGTATGCTTTCACGTGCCATAACGATTTCCGCTTGGGGGCTGGTGGGGGGGGGTGCGGGTGTCTGTGTTTCTGCCAGCAGGTCCCCTCTCCCTTTCTCGCCTCTGAGCTGTCGCCTGCGTGGAGGCAAGCACAAGCACGCTGACGCTGAGGAGCACCATTGGCAGAAGCAGCAGCGAGTTTCAGGTGCGTCGCACGTGTGCAGCAGCGTCCATGTCGTGAGTCTGCTGGGCTGCACAAGGTTTTCTCTGTTCTCTCCATCTTTATAAGTACAAAGTTATTCCCCTGTGCAGTTCTGATTGGAAGAAGGATGCGTCAGCGTAGTGATAATGTAAGAAAACAGGAACTGAAGATAATGAGTCTGTTTTTTTTTTTTTTTGCAGGCCTACCTGTGCTCTGCCAGAGTGAACCATCTCTGCCTACCTTTTCTATCGTTCACCCCCCGGTCTATGACAACGGAGCTCATGCCTGTTTCAATTACCCCTCCCCAGGATTTACACACTGATGTGACCCAACTCCAATTCCCTCAGCAAGACAACAGGTAGTGCCTTTTAGGACTAAGGCTGGCAGTACTATAACAATTCTTTGACGAGACCAGTTTGTTTCTACCTTTCCCTCCCTGGGAGAGCTCAGGGTGACTCAGACAGACCTGAAGGCTGAAGTTGTTGCTGGACAGTTCTGTTGACTCACATGTACGCCATTTCAGAGCTCCTGTCACAAATGAAAATAAAGCCTGCTTAGATGCCTCACTCAAGCTGTGAGTCTATTTTTACTTTTATTTGTAAACATAAGAGACGCATGCATTCCCATTTTCATTTTCAGTTGACCAGAAATATCCATATATGAACACATAATGAAACTACATGGTGCCGGTTATTACACTGGATAATAATACCAGTTATTACATTAGAAATTAATATAGCCACATCAGCATGTTTGTAGGTGTGTTTGTATGTGTGCATGTGAGTGTGTGAAAAGTGTCATTACTATAAAACACAAATTAGTTCAGGGGAAGACACAAAATACAATCTTGTACAAGGACTGATATTACAAATCGTTTTAAATTATATGCGCACCTTTGATTATATGACATATAGCCAACAAATCCACCAAATCATAGATGGATACATCAGATGTAAATAAATTACTTAAACTGTAAATTGACTTTAATTTCTCATAACCAGTTAAAATCACAGTGTAATCTCGGCTGCTCACTTGGAAGTAACGGTAGGAAAGAGGGAACTACTAAACCCAGAATGCTTTGGAATCAAAGGCGTGTAGAGTACAGTGGTTCAGCTCGGATGCTGGGAGCGATGCGAGGAAGGCGGGGGATAAGGGAAGCAGCGGTGGGGTGTACAGGGAAGAGATGCGGATTATGGAGGACGGAGGGAGAGCGGATTGAACTGTTTGACTCGACGATGTCAGGATGGGAAATAGGATATATAATCCCTAGGTGTCCGTGACCAGCTCCTTGACACCTGGACACTCTTAAAAGAGAAGTACTTAATTTTGGTCCATTTATAACATTGCCGTGATTTATATTTTTATCTTTATGAATGAGTTTAAAAAACTGACCGTACTTTAAATTCACTGTGACATCTGTAAATTTAAAATTGTATAATCGAGTTGTGATTTTTAATGTCATGTTGGTATTTGTTGGGATTGAAAAAGGACCGAATGAATAATGACAGCAGAGGCGTTTCAAGGTGGTAGCGTATTTCTACATTTAAATTTCTAAACCATGAAGTAAAATACACAACAAATAAAAAAAAAGAAACGTGTTAATGACAAAACAGCAGCTTGCAATTTTGCCTTGTTGTTAAAAATGATACATAACAGCAACCCGTAACGGTGTCAACGCAAGTGAATGCGATTGCAGCCCTACTGAATAGCAGTATAAAATAACATTGAACCTTGGAGGTGTAATCGGCGATGCTGCATTAATTTTTGCAAGGAACTCTTCACGTAAAACACAGGGAGGGAAATAACTACTTTGGGTGGGGGTCGTAGAAAATAATTTTTAAAAATTAAAAAGGATAGTACTTGACAGTGAAGACATTTAAAGATGGAGGTACGTCTTCCCTGGATAATCTTGTTTTGGACATTCGGAAACCTGTCCGTGGATGCGGGCTCCGATGCCATCCACAGCGACCCAAGCCCAACAGCTATCCGGCTTCCTCTGCGGCAAGGCCCCCCTTCCAGTCCACCGCCTATGGCAAGACAGCGCTCCCCGAGGGCGCACAGACGGAGAAGGGGTACGGGGAACATTAACTTTGTGGACATGATAGACAATCTTCGAGGGAAATCCGGACAGGGCTATTACGTGGAAATGGCAGTGGGAACTCCGCCACAGAAGGTAAGGTGTTCGCTGCTCATGTCCAAGTACTTACTGTATATTATACGCTCACATGCGCACGCAGTACTGTCAAGAAATTATGCCTTCCTGATCCAGTCCTTCTAAGTGTATCGAATGGGTGTTTTATTATCAGATGTCTTATTAAGTGTTAACTTACACCTCTACAGCCACACTTGTTACACATATCTGGCCTTTTTAATTAACTGACGTTCTTATAGGTCTATCAGTAATAACCTGTAATTCCCGTTTGTGTGCGCGTGAGTGTGCACGTGTGATTATATGACATATAATTTGATAATTCGTTATACAATGCACGTTTTGAGACGCTGCTTGTGCAGTTACAATTTATATTCCAGCGTGAAGTGAAGGAGTGATGATGTGTGCAAATGTGAAAAGGGACGATTGTGCTGCTCTTACCCAGCTGTGGGCCAGGGCACAGGCTGGCACAAGGATCACTGAGGACGGGAACAGAGACGCCCCCAGGGGAATCCCACAATGCACCATGGCTGACGTTACCACCTCCATGTGCTTGGAGAATTGACCTTTATCCTATTATCAAACACAATCAAAATGCCAAAAATAAGGCTGTATGTATTATATCTATGTGCAGATTAATATTCTTTATAAATTAAGCTATTACAATAATATCATGAACAGGTGTTTGTAAAAACAAAGGAGGAAAAGAAAAAGTTTTCTTGTATTTAGTAATCACTATGGAGGAAATAAAACGTAAACGACACGTAAGGGTTTGTAGCTGCTCGTTGCTACAAACCCAACACAGGCTTGCCATATGATGTCCACATGCACCGTTAGCAGATTCCTATGGATGAGTGCGTGTGTATGACAGTTGACTGGTTGAGATTGTGAGGGACAGCGAGTCAGGTGACAAGGCTGTGCCTGTGAAGTGACGGGTGACTGTGCTTTCCGGTGCTGTGTGCAGGCACGCGCTCAGGCTGAAGCGCTCTTCCTCGTGTTTCCGCAGATGTCTCCTCTGTGACAGGATGTAGCCACTTGTCCTGGCCTCCACAGGCGGAAAGGAGGAGGGGCAGACGATCAATTGAGAGTCTGCTTAGCCATCATAAACGTGTGTGGTGGGGATGAGAGAGGTGGTGGGGTGGGGGGGGGGCAGGGCTTTGCGGGCTGTTGATAGTAGACCGGATTTCACTACATTTTGACAACTGGCATTTTTTCTTGTGTGTATTTGCACTCAAGATAGGTGCAGTCATTCATACCATATTTTGAAAGCTTCTAGGTAGGATGTCTGGTGGAAATATGTCCTTCACCATGCTGGTACTTCTACACCTTAAGGCTGCATAAAGAGCCAAAGGGCCGCAGGGCTGAGAGGGTGTAGAGTGGGTGTAGAGCGCCTGGATGAGGTGTGACATACATGCCCGTGAGCTCGTGATGCTTCATCACGAACCCATCGGCCAGCTGCATTCCTCTCCTGCTCCTCCTGCTTCCTGCTTCTGCTCCACGCTTCTTCTCAGTTCTCTGCTTTTTCCATCTCCCTCCCCCTTTCCCCTTGGCTGATCTCAGGTTGCCCTTCTCTCTCCTGTTCTCACCCTCCCCCCACACCTTGTCCTTACTTCATATCGGATTGTGCCCATTCAGTTCAGTCAGTCAGTCAATCAATCAGGCTTCCAGTCTCTGGTGCCCAGTAGGAAGCAAATCAATAATTCATTTGTCCTTAGGAAACACGTGTGAGCATACTGATGCTATTGAGAGCATGGCTGGGAATTTGGTAATAATTAGGTACTGTAATTCTCATGCTGCTGATGCAGGGCCGGTGCCATATAGCAGCACACCTATAAACACTGACACAACAGCATCTCACATCACACTGATCTCTGGTTGCTTCATGTTTTTATGAATGAGCATTCCTTTCTCTTAATATCCGAGACAGTGTCATAGAAACCATTAAGGTTGCTGAAGTTTCATTTACAATTGGTGAGTTTTGTTAATGAGCACTGCTAATTAGAATACCAAATCAGACTTAACTGTTTTACAGAACTACATATTATGTAAATAGTGAGTGGGAGGTTGACAGCATATCATTTCAGCCTGCTTTTGGTGTGTTATTGTGGTATAATACTTTCTGTGTTCAGCATTCTGCCTTAGTGCCGTAGTAAGGCTCTCTCACATCTGAATGGACTATGATGAGGTACAACTGAGAAGTATTATAACTGCAAAGAAAATACGTTCATTCTTAATTGCATGACAATTTAGCTTTTGTCTTGGTAGTCTTTAATCAGTTAAGGTGCAAATAGCTGAAAAAGTCAGCTAAGTAATTATAAAGTCAGTGTCTGTGCATAATGAAAGTGGTTTGACTTCACAATGGATTAAAAATGGTTGTCTTCAAATTGCCCCAGTCACAAAGTGAATGTGAGGATCGCTCATGGAGTGATATGGTAAACCAAGCATGTGGATAAAGCGGTTTATGAAAACAGGCTGTGACAGTCAGTGAAGTTCACTAATGGCGCTCTTCCATCAGCACACTTTAACCGGCCATTCTGCATCACGCTGTGCTGACAGGGTATGGCTGGACATGGATCGGTACAAACCACTTTTTCATTGAGCAGGTTTTGCTCAGAGAGAGGTGATGCTTAATCTGATGATGTGCAGTTACCAGAAATACTCTAGGCTACTGGTATTCTAAATATGGATATATGCATAGTGAAATGCTTGTATTATGCAAACTTTTTTCCTGGTATTGCTTTGCTGTATGGAATCACCTCTGTTTCTGCTAATTTATCAGCAATGTCCTGAAACCCTTTTGTTCCATCTTGAGTCTTCCGAAGTGTATTCTATTTTCCAAACTTTTAAAGCACACTGCGAAATGGACAATGCTAAGGATCTGAAGACAGTGGAATGTACACTATATTGACAGTGATGTGCAAAAGTCGTAGGTCATCCAAGAAACTTAAGTAAAATGCAGTTTACCTGGGGAGTGATGGGCGGTATGATTTACGACATTTGTCATGACCGTTTGCAACTGTGTCCATCATATGTGTGTGAGAGTTCTTGCAAGAATCACAATATAGCACTATACATAATTATCATGTGATCCTTTGTGCTCAGATGCTACAACAGAACTGCAATCAAAACAGCTTGATGTGAATCAAAGCAATTTCAGCCAGCATGAACTCTCAGTGCTGTCTGTGTATCTCACTTATTTGTCAGCACCTGCCTCAGTGGATGTCAGCTTAGTGACTAGAACAAAAAATTAATTATGTATATTCTATTGGACCGCTAAAATAGTGCGATCACGTCACGCAGAAGTAAATAGCATACTGGCTATAGATCAGAAGGAGGTGCTCACCCTGCAGTCCACGAGGGTCCTAATGCCCCAGTACAGTGACAGGGCCACTGTACTGTAAAGAGTTGCACTGTAATTCATGTGGAATGTAAAACTGAGGTCCTGACCCTCCGTGAAGATCCCATGGTGTTCTTTGTAAAGAGTACAGGTGCTCCCTGATGTCCTGAGTAGATTTCCCCAATGGACTGTATCATTCATGGCCTCCCAATAATCCCCAGGAGTTGGTTGTATCACTCTGTCATCTCATTCTAATGCACTTTGGGTGTCTGAAAAAGTGTTATACAAGTTTAGTGCATTTGTCACATCCCTGCCTGTCATGTTCCCTCTGTCCCCTAGATGTCGCCCTTCCTCCTGTCCTTTCCTACCTGTTCCTTCATTATCAGTTGCCAGCCTTGTATCGTTCAACCTATTGGTTTGCCTTTATGTACCTCACTGGTTTGTTTGTCCTTTGCTGGTTGTTGTAGGTGTGATCTTGTAAAGTAGTTGTGCTATTGTAAACTAGTTATTGCTTTCTTGCTGTAATAGCTTCGCGTGGTTCCCCTGTTTGTTCTAGTTTGGGTTTAGTTCTTTGTGTTCCCTGTAGTCAAGCCTTTGTGACCTATTTAGCCTTTTGTTTACACACTGTTCTGGCCTGTATTAAAGCCTCCCTTTTCGCACATTCGGCCTCGCCTCTCTTGCCTGCTTGGCACAATCGTTACAGCATTATTATTATTATTATTAATATTATTATTATTATTCTACAAGCAGTGTTTCTTGTATGAATTGAATTCCGCCTAATGTTAATTAACATTACTACACGTGACGGTTTGATAAGTTTTTAAATAAAACAACACAAAAAAACTTGTGTAAATCATGAATTGTGATTCTAATTAGAAATATTGTCATATGATATTTTGTCCATATCGCCTACCCCTACTGGGTGGTAACTCTTTATTTGCTGATAAAGAGAAAATAATAAAAACTAACAAATGTTTTACATTTTATTTTAAAATTGTGAAATAGATTGCTCACAATATTGACTATAGATTATAAAAAGTGCAATTTAATGCAAAGAAAAATTACACTGTCTAAATTCAGTCAAGAAAAAGTTAATTGACCGTCAAACACTATTCCCTTCTGCCCAGACAGCAACAATTAGATTTGTGAACTGTGAATATTAAGGATCCCTAACCCAAAATAAAGGCAATTTTGTAACACACACACACACACATACATATTACCTGTCAGAAGTTTGACTATACCTTTCAGAGTCTATGTTTATTTCATTATTTATTTAAATGTATTATGTATTTGAAATAAACACTAACTGCCCATATAATTAGCTTTTTACATGGTTTTCCTGGATAACCCTAGGTGCTTGCCCAGTATTGTCTGATTCGTGTGACTGTACATCAACAACACCCTGGTCCAAACACAAAGCAGCTCTCTACATGACATCACAGGGTAAAATGGGACTTTCTTTTTGTGTGCTGTGCAGCTGAACATCTTGGTGGACACGGGCAGCAGTAATTTTGCAGTAGGAGCAGCTGCTCATCCCTTCCTCCGAAGATACTACCACCGTTCCCTGTGAGTAAACGGCGAGTAGCCTACCCTGCAGTGCTATGAGCCCAACCCACTCAGCACCCTGCCTACAGCACTGAGCCCCATATGCCTGGCTACTTGCCGTCACATATATATTCATCCATGGGCTGTCAGGTCACTTCTTTCCACTGCTATTTTGTTCTCCTTCTCTTCTGTCTCCTCTGTTTATTAGAAACTATGACCTGAGGCTAAACTATAAGAGGATTTGTACAGGAACAATAGAGCAGACCTTCATTGAGGGTTTCACTTTGGTCTTAAAGCCGCTGCTGTCAGATGCCACAGCCTCAATTACCTCGTCGCCTCTTTGCTCTCTCTTTTTCAGGTCGAGTTCATACCGTGACTTGGGCCACAGTGTGTACGTGCCCTACACCCAGGGCCGATGGGAGGGGGAGCTGGGCACCGACTTAGTGTACGTGCCCCACGGCCCCAACGCCTCCCTGCGTGCCAACATCGCTGCCATCACGCAGTCGGATCGCTTCTTCATCAACGGCTCCAACTGGGAGGGCATCCTGGGGCTGGCCTATGCTGAAATTGCACGGGTAAAGTCGGGGGAGGGGAGTTTGGAAGGGACAGGCAGCAGAAGGGTTGTTATAATACTTTTTGTGATAGAGGTATGGTGGTTCAGAGGATAGTACTGTTTCTCACACCTCGAGGGTTGTGGGTTTGAATATTGGTACTGCGTGTGTGCAGTTTGCATGTTCTCCACATGCTATGCTTGCATGGACTTTTGTTGGGTGCTTCGGTTTCCTCCCATGGTTCAAAGATATGCTGGTTAGGTGGACTGCACAACCTAAATTACCCTGTGATGGGTGAACACTCTGTGCAGGGTGTTCTCTGCCCTTGGATAGGGTCCAGCTCGCCCACAACCCAGCAAAGGACAACTGGTTGGATGATAGTAATATTTTTGTAATTTTTTGTAATTACTTAATTAAAATGACGTATATAATTATTCTGGTGGATGTGCAGTCATATTCACTTAAGGGCACCTGCCTGCTTAGTTTAGTGACTGTATGAAAATACAGTTTTTGACCAATTCACAATTTACCATTTTCATCATTTTTTTGCATGATTAATGTTTATTTGTGAGAACATTTAAACTATAAATTTTTAAATTCTTTTGTATTAAGCTTTTTTGAGTTCAAATATTAAAGTAAATTTATCAGAAACAGCAGTCCAAGAGTAGCAGTCAGTTGCTCACTTGGGTTGGGGTTAGTGTTAGGGTTAGTGTTAGTGTTAGTAGGGTTAAGGTTAGTGTTAGTGTTAGTAGGGTTAGGGTTAGTGTGTGTGACTATCCATGGATCCACCAAGCCCATGGCTTTGAGTACAAAAAGTGTGCTAATATTATGAAAATGCTGTTTCCTGTTCTGATGATGCTGCTCTAACACTACTTCTCTGGTGATGCTGTTCTGGCGATACTGCTGTAACGATACTGCTCTTACGCCGCTTCTCTGGTGATGCTGTTCTTATGCTGCTTCTCTGACGATGCTGCTCCGATGCTACTGTTCTGGTGATACTGCTCTGATGATGCTGCTCTGACGCCACTACGCTGGCAATGCTGTTCTGGCGATACTGCTCTGGTGATGCTGCTCTGGCAATGCTGCTCTGAAGATGCTGTTCTAATGATGCTGCTCTGTGATGTGTGTCCTCTCTCTGCTAGCCGGATGAGACCCTGGAGCCCTTCTTTGACTCTTTGGTGAGGCAGACTCCAGTGCCCAACCTCTTCTCCCTACAGCTGTGTGGCACCGGTTACAGCCAGAACTACAGTCTGGGCAGCGCCACCGTGGGGGGGAGCATGGTGAGAAAACTCAAGGGGGGAGGGGGGTCAAGTACAAGAAACTCTGGAAGGAATGATGAGGACTTTGAAGGGCATTCATCATGCACATTCTGTTTTTCCTGCCCAGATAATTGGTGGGGTGGACCCCTCTCTATATGTTGGAGATTTGTGGTACACGCCTATTCGTCGTGAGTGGTACTATGAAGTCATTATTGTGCGCATCGAGGTGAATGGACAAGATCTCAACATGGACTGCAAAGAGGTGAGAGTCTCAGCTGTGGGATGGCATTGCTTTCTTGTACGTGTGTCAGCTGATCATACATGTGTGTACATTATGTCTGTCTGCACTCACTGTACTCAGAAGGCCTTTAACAATGTTCTTGAGCCCAGTGTTTAACTGTTTAAACATGAAAAACAAGCATTTCACTGTAATTAAAATTCTATATATTTTATCTGTGAAGATTCTCAGTCGTCCAGGTGAGGTTATCTGGAAGTTTAGTCAGGTAAAGTTCTCTGACTGGTACGCTGCTGACTGGGGTTCAAAACTCATCGCCTCCCTTGGTCTGTTATAATGGAAAGCAGTCAAAATCTATGTTGGCCAGGGGGCTCAATGGGTAGAACATCAGCCTAGGATGCAGAAGTCTCCTGGTTTGAATCCCAGCCACCAGGTGTGTCCTTGAGCAAGACACCCAGGGCCAGCTCATTGTAAAACATATGAAATGTTGTAAGTTGCTTTGGATAAAAGTGTCTGCTAAAAGATTAACTATTATTATATTTTATCAAAAACTTTTATTAAAAAAGCAGTTTGATAACCGGTAGAAGACGATTACCTAAACAGTCAGAATTGGAGAAAAAAACAGAGAAACAGTGATGACTCACGACAGTTATTGTGCTCTGACTTGCGCCACAGAAATTCCACTACTTCTGGCAAACTGTGATTCCTTTGAACTTCTCTTTTTCTCTAAAATGTTCATATTTCACTGGCTGTGGCGTATCTGTATAGCTCTGCCACTAATGGCTGCTTTTGCTTATTTTATGCGATGGAAGGCTGCACTGCCTCTCATTAACCTGTCTTAGCTGAAAGCGAGAGCAGACAGCAGGTGCCCGTTTCTGGGCAGCCATGCTTGCCTGTAAAAGTGGGCAGAAATGTTTAATGTGCTTCTAAAAACCACTTTCTACTGTAGTGTTGATCTTTCACTGACATGCTGCTTTACCTTCTTTTTCTGAACAGGTGAGAAATGCTTTGTGACTGTGTTTTCTGCTATTCTTTGAGCTGTGAACCTCAAGACCGATGGGGGGGCGGGGGGGAGTCAGGCTTGGCTTCTTTTCTGGGCTGTTCTTGGCACTGCAGTGCCTTGCAGGGAGGGGAATGCAGTCTATTATCCTTCTGAAACCAGGGAGCATTGTGCCAGCCCTGCAGACACCATTGACTGTTAAACTCCGCCCCTTTGTGTTATTTCTACTTAACACACACATGTGTAGGGTCACAACAGGGTGTGTATTTTGCCCAAATGCTTTTTTTATTGACCCATATTAAATCTCTGAATTTAAGATTATTTTAAAGCTTTTTATAAACATGGATGAGGAGTTTCTACTCAACATTTCCCAGTGCAAGTTTTACCACTTACCAAGCAAAGGTTAATTACCGTGTAGATGCACCTTGTCCAGTTCAGTTTTTCTCAATTGCTTTAGCTCATTTTTGTAACATCCTTATATTTTTCACAGCTTCATGTGGATTTGTCAAAACTGACACGCAAACAGCACAACATCATAGTTCATCAGCAAAACAAAATTATTCACCAAAAACCCTTAGCATGTTTCAAAACTGAATTCTCATATCAGTGAATTTGACAACCCCGTGAAAATTAAACGTTCCACTGGCATCGTGTCAGTCAAGGTTCTCAAAATGTTTAGCTGTTTTGTCAGCAAGAGTGCTTACATTTGCGTGTAATGTGTGGAAATCTTTTGTTTCTAGTAATATGTGAATTCAACACAGAAAAATTGAGTAATACTATAAATGAGTGGAGAAACAAAACTGACAGCATTGTGTATTACAACTATATGTATGTGTCCTGGTTACTCAATGGGTAGACCATCATGCTAGAATACTGAAGTCTCCTGGTTTAAATCCCAGCCCAGGTGCCAGGTGTGTCCTTCAGCAAGACACCCAGATGCTGAAAAAATGGCTGCACACTGATAGACTGTCATCCACCTCACACCTGATGTTTTCTGTGGCAATAGAGGGAGGGGGAAATTGTCTGGTGTGCTGCTTCCACCTCCTGCTTGCTCCTGCTGTGATGTTGCCAGATGCAGTATTCATGGCATCAAGCAATGTCATTTGGTCTCATGGTGTATGAATATATACGTTTCACCTCCATGCTCAAACAAAATCTCAACTGGTTTTAAAAAAGGAGAGTATGGTGGCAGGAGCCCTCGTTGGAGAGTATGGTGGCAGGAGCCCTCGTTGGAGAGTATGGTGGCAGCAGCCCTCGTTGGAGAGTATGGTGGCAGGAGCCCTCGTTGGAGAGTATGGTGGCAGGAGCCCTTGTTGGAGAGTATGGTGGCAGGAGCCCTCGTTGGAGAGTATGGTGGCAGGAGCCCTTGTTGGAGAGTATGGTGGCAGG
>JABJVR010000032.1:3300129-3338897 GCA_025773905.1 Chitala chitala
TGGTGGCAGGAGCCCTCGTTGGAGAGTATGGTGGCAGGAGCCCTCGTTGGAGAGTATGGTGGCAGGAGCCCTCGTTGGAGAGTATGGTGGCAGGAGCCCTCGTTGCATTCAAGTTTCACCTGACAGCCAGCTTAGCTGATATTACTGTAATCTCACTTGATTTAGAGAGAATTCAATCCCCTTTGTTTTATTTCATTGCAAAACTTGCAGTTTTTCATTTCAAAATTTATTTAAAACACAGTACTGTAAAATACATATGGAATTCATATGAGTAATAGAATTTTGACAACTTTATGAACTCATGTGAATGTGACGTTGTAAGAGGTGACGAAATTCCTAAATGTTTTGGAATGTTTGACTAATGAACTGAGAATGGCCAAACTGATTTTGATCAAACACACATATAGAACTGATAATGGTACAAACTGTAGACGACTGTACTTCAGCATTTGCTAAACTGTGTAACACAATTGCTGTTTGTATGAAAACAATGAGAAATCCGATTGGGGTGTGCATAACAAACTAATTGTTGTGAAGAATGTTGTGTTTGAAAACTGACATTTGACAACTGAGCAAAAGCTATTGAGAAATACTGTAAATATTTCTGCTTGAGGTAATTTTAATTTGGAAACTGGAGTTTTGCTTGGAAACGGCTTAGGTTTTATAATATTAAAAGATTGACAGAGTTTTTTAGTGCCGAATGCCCTTTTTTGCAGTCTGATCATGTGGACACCAGCAGCACCAGACCATTTATCATTTTGACTGCTTTATCAGTTATCATCTTAAAGATAGAAATCATTTTATGATAGAATAAATGACTGTTTCCTCACAGTGAATAACCTTGTACACTGTGGATAACACTGGTAGGCCTCTCCCATCTCCACAGTCAGGGGTTTGAGCTTTTTTCTTGGCACTGGGTGTTTAGAGATTGCGTGTTTACTTCTGGTGCTGTGATTTCTTCCTGGAGCCCACAGACATGCAGTTTGTGTGAACTGTTGATTTGCTCCTAGTGTGTGAGTGTGTAAAGGTGACAATTTATGTGGTTTTGAATTTCTCTGTTGTCTCATGTTGTTACGATGCAGAGAATTGTGGGAATACAAGTTTTTAAAGTTGACTGCTTTTTCGATTCAATGACTGGCTGATGTCTATACAAATGTAGAAGCAACATTTAAACTACAGGTATGTATGGATGAGGATGTACAAAAGTTATTTGTAACAATCACATGAGGCCAGGTGAAAAACTATTTTTTTCTGACTGGCTTTAAACAAAAACTCATATGTGACCTTTAGGTAAGTGTATATTCTTGACCAGGGGTGGGCAATTAATTTGAGACTGGGCCTGTTGTGGAGGCTTCGGCCAATAGGCTGACGTCAAATTTGCTTAATATTCATTTTATCAGTCTGTAAAAAAGCTTTAAATTATATAGTTTGGATAAACGTCTACAGGTAATAGTAGATATTAGGATTGGGCAATGAAAATATGAAACAGACATGGTATAAAAGCCAACATCAAATCATCATTTAATTAACAATGGCAATAACAATTTTGAACAAAATATGCATTTTGCAGTATTTCAAAGACCAGCATTAAATTAACTTTATACATAGTGCTGCTGCTATTCTGCTTGTAGTCTAATCACCACATTGTAATTGCGATTCAGATTGTAATCCTCAAACACAGCAACCTGATCTGCACACACTCAGCACACAGCTTTACCTTTGACTTCAGTAAATAAATAATTCCATGTCTTGTTAAAAACTCTACATTCTACATCAACCTTTCTTTTTTAACAGGAGCTTGCTTATGCTCGCAGACACGCCAAACGTGCATAAATTGAAGGAAAAAAAAAAGCTGTTGCTTTCAAAATAAAAGCAGGAAGGTTGCATAAAGTTCACTATTTTTGTTCAATTCCTAATTTCCCAATGACTTAGCACGGGCCCGTCAGGAAGAGGCACAGGGCCGGATGTGACCCACGGGCCGTACGATGCCCAGGTCTGCTCTTGACTATACAGTGGTTTTACAGCGAACACTCAAAAGGGGTTTAAATATTTTTGTATGCAGTCTGTTTTGCACCATTTCCATGGCATGAGCTGTAATAGAATTTTCCCAAGAAGTTTTCATTGTCCTGTACCTGACTATATTTGGAACTTTTAATTTCTTTTAATTTCTTTTACATTTTTTGAACATTAATTTAGAGTCACAATAGAAGTTTAGAAAATTCTCCAGAGTTCATTGCATACTTTTGGGTGAAGAAATGCTTTTTTGGTTTGTTTTTTAACTTTAACCTGCTCTTATTAAAGTAAATGCAGCGGATTAGGGTTTGTGCCAAAATTTTATGTAACTGAGGTCAACAAAAAAAACTGCCTTTTCTAAAAAAAAAAAAAAAATGAAATACATATTACAATCTTGGCTTTCCTACTAGCCCCTAATCCCAAAAAAACAATTTCAAAAGTAAACAGCACCCACCAGGATCAGCTTTACAGTCATGGCCTCTGAGCAGCAGTCAGACAGTACAAGTGTAGGATATACAGTGCACAAGCAGAGCAGTTAATCACAAACAAGTCCTCTCCATGTGCTCAGAGACAAGTGCGGGAAGTCTGGTGGAAGACCTCATGATACTTTGAGACTGTGGTCACACATCATCTTCACACATTTTGCCTTGGCCAATCAGTACACAGAGAAATACAGTAAACCACACCCCCACACTGAGTAACCAATCACATAACAGTATGTAATATATAATGGGCTATCAAAGAAAACTATACTATCCACATTTTGATAACAATCAGATGGTTTCAAATGACAGAAATTTATTACATTCACATCAAACTAAGATCTATCCCCATGTTTTCTGAAAATTCAAACCTGCACATGTCAATCAAATATACTTAAGATTTCTCAGATATATAAGCCGTACCTGTATGTGTTCTTGTCAGTCCCAGCAATGGAGTACGGAGGGCATATTGGCTCAGAAAGAGAACCCCAGAAGATTCACACAGTCCAAGGTCATGTCATTCATTTAGAAGGTTTTTTTCTGTGTTATTGCGCATTTCCCTACGGAGCATCTCCTTTGGGAAGGTTGTAATGACACCTCGTTTTGCAGAAAAGGGGGATTCCCAGGGTGCTGGAATGATTTGATCACACAGGGTTATTACCTAGCTGACTGGGGGGGCGGGGGGCACACCACAGAACAGAGGCTTGATGAGCCCCAGCTGTGTACCCCTTAGCAAGAATGAACATTGAAAGACCTGAAACACCCAGCGTCCCCAGCTACAGTCACTAGTGACGTGACCGAGCGCATTGTAAGATGTGTAGAACAACTATATTTTGGACCAAAATCTAAATGACACTCTGACTATTACAACTAAAATTATCTTAGAAGCTGAGGTATATCTTTAAGAGGCGCTGTCTTAATGGAGCTCCTTCTCCCTGCCTAATTAGTGTTGTTATTGCACTGTTGGTTTAGCATTTTCATCGGTGTATTGTTCTGTGTTGTATTTAAGGGTGTTGATCTGATTGTTGGTTAATGGCGTTTGCATTTCAGTTACTTTAGATGGCTACATGGTCTGCATTGGTTTCCTGTTTCTGTGTGCTTTATATATATATATATATATATATATATAAATATTTTTCTTTGGCTCCATTAGATACCAACCATTTCACATTCACATTTGGGTCTGCAGTCTGTATTCTGACAGTTTCACAGCATTGGTTCTGTAGCTAAACAAAGGAAGATGGGATGAAAATATGCAGTAGAAAATGTAGGTGTGTAGACAGTAGGAAACATCTTTATTTTCCAACATTATTATTATTTTATTAATCCCTTATTAGACCCATAATGGGGAAATTTGTTAGTGCTGATTTGACTTTTTGAAGTCTTTTTATCTTAGAAAGTTATGTATTTTGTAATGTAAAAACTTATGTATATTTCACATTATATTTTCTGCTGTCTTCAGATTCCTTTGTTCTCGGTGCCATTCATGTTTTACCCACCATGATGCATCCAGTAAGAATCATTCAGCATCATCACACACATGTTATCAGGTGTACTACTCCATTCGTTAAACTGTCTACTCTAAAGAAAACAGTAGAAAGTTCTTAACACTCCATGGATTCAGCTCTTCTGTTCCACATCAAGGCCAGTCTGACTGAATTAGATAAGGGGCAACATCTGTGATGCCTTTGACCAGCTTCACAGTCTAAGCTAACAAAAGCAGGCACAGCTAACCTTGGAGCATGTAAAAACCTGTAAGGAAGGAGCAGAGAAAGGAAATACGCAGACCTGAGTCAAAAATTCCTCCAGACTTCACCAGTTTTGTGCTTTCAGCACAGCCCTGCAAATTCACACTACCTAGGAGAGCTGAAAACAGAAAACCTCACCATGCCAGTCTGAGGAAACTGAAATTACTTTTCAGCTCTGTTCCAAAACAGTGGCCAGGCAGGTGCCATAATATATATCTCAATGTCACACTGTTCTTTCACATCCTTCTTAGCTTTGGCTTTTTTAAGTATGGAAACAGTGACTGACAGCATTTTATCTGCTGCATAAAAACCAGGTCATATCGTTGTAATGCATTTTAATTATGACACCAATAATTGAGAAAAAATCTTAAACGCACTTTTACAAAACTCAGAGAGCTCCAAGGTTGCTATGACCATCCAAACAGTTCATCCTGTGAATTGTTGCTCACCTACTTGTGTTATTCTACCTTATCTTGTCCAGCAAGCTGGAAATGTTCTCAGGTTCATTAAGAATCCAGGTGCCATACTCTGAACCCATCACAGCACCCTTCCAACAGGAAGTCAAGATCCGTCTGGCAGGCAGTCATAGGATAAAGAAAAATTCTGTCTCTGCAAAGTAATGTCATATGTGAACTGACTAGGGGGATACTGGATGTGTCTGCTCTGTCAAAAACATGCAACAACAGAACTCATTCCCATGGACCAGTCCAGAAACTACATCTTGAGCCCATAAATTAAGAAAGGTCGATTTAGAGTGCGTCTGCAGTTTTCTGTTAATCAGCAGCCAATTGTTAGAGGCAATCATACAAAAACTAGAAGATGAATGGTGTAGTGGTTCAGATATATTCCGGGTAGCAGAGAGAGTAATTACAAACACTGTAATCCTAAAATAGGTTCAGAGCTCTTACTGTGCAACATTAAGATCCTGCCACAACTTAGTAGGGGCTTTACAAAAAAAAAACTACAAATTTGAGAAATACAAGCCTGAAAAGTAAATAAGTGTAACTTAAAATCTCAAGTTGTATTTATAGTCAGTGAAATTATAGTGGGGTTTATGTTAAGAACAGGATCTCCACCAGGGCCTCAGTTCAGTTCAGTTAATTTCATTTATAGAGTTTAATGGCACTGGAGACCTAACAAATTGTCTAAGATTAGTGGAAGAGGATAACGAGGCACAAATTAACGAACCAAACAGGGAGAACATTACCAACAAACCATCATCAACACAAGCACGAGTGGAGCTTCCAAAGGCAGTGTGTGAAGCTGCGGTGTGTGAGTGTTGTGTTGCGTGGCGCAGTGTAGCACAGTTGTGATGTTGTAGATAACGTGAAAGATGGGGTGAGGATAGGCGTCGAGGTATGTCCTTGTGAGATGTATGCAGACTTACTTCCTCCCGGGTGTAGCCACTTGCAGTGGTTGTTGTGCATCCAGGTCCGTGTTCTCTGACCCGGGCTTTACTGGAGTGTTTGTCACCTGGATCGCTCAGTGAGGGCCTTTCTGTTTCTGCTACAGCATGTTTTTCTCCTGAGCAACTTTAGGTAAAGTCCTCTGGAGGGGTTAACACCAGTATTTGGTTTCTTCTCCTGTGCTTCTATTTTCTGAGGACAGGAACTTAACAGAATGTAACATTTGTAATCAGATCTGGCAAAGAGTCTACTTAGCAGCCTCAGAAGGTTTCTGAATCCTTGTGAGGAAAGGAGACCAGATTTAGTGTCACGATTAAACATATTTCCCTTCTGAGGGAATATTAACACATTTATGTTGTTAAGCTTGCACAGTAACACCAAATAGAGAGTAACCTGAATGGACAACATTACAGTAAGAAACTTCACACAACAGAACAGTGGTGCTGCCCTTTGGCTGTCCGTGAAGCACACAGTGCCAAAGTTACCAATTTAGAAAACTGCCAAGACTGAGAATGTAGCATTTAAAACATATTTTGAATGGTCTAAGACCCAAAGTAATTGAAAATGGTTTAAAATGTAGTTGCAATTGCTACACTAGAAAACATTACCTTTCATAGTGGACCTGTGTCTTCCAAATACAGTATATAACATGTCCAATATCATTTTGCTTAAGGACTAGATCAATCTGTCCTCCCACAGAACACGTACTATCACACTCTTATAGCTTCTCCCCTTGTTTCATTTAAAAACTATAATGTTTTGTTGTAGTAAGTACCGTGGTCATGCCCTTACTATGTTTTACATCTATGCATTATCACTGCTGTTATATCTAAATTATGGGTTCCTTATTTTGTAAGTTGTTGGCTGGATCATTGCTCTTTTTTATCAAAAAAGAAAAAAGGACAGCACTCTCTATACCAAGAATTTTTTATATGGAGGTTTAAACAAACTCAGATGTTTCAGACCTATGGTCCTTCCTCAGTGTGTGATCACCTGAACAAAATAACATGACTACTCCTTATATGCACGACCATTGGTCACATGACCAAGAACACAAAGATAGTAAACAGGAAGTTTACTGACAACAATGTCAACAGCAGATTAACAACAAGAAACTTATGTCAAACAATTTACAGAAAACAGCTAACAAAAAACTTACTCACAAACTTACAAAAAACAGGACAATCATTCCTCTGACAGGTGTTGTATCTTAATTTTGCGTTACAAACTGTCATGAACACCTCTTAAACTGTTTTCAAAGTGTTGATCTCTTACAAGTTTAACAAGTCCCATATCCCAATTTTAACGAGTCCCATTTCGTTTTTTTTTAAAGAAAACTGACTTTTTATAGTGGGGGCACAATAGTTAGCACTGTTGCCTTGTACCTTCAGGGTTTATGATTTGACTTCTGCCCTGTGTATGTGGACTTTGCATGTTTTGGGGTTTTCCTCTGGGTCCTCCAGTCTCCTCCCACAGAGCAAAGACATGCATTCTGGGCTGACTAGTGTTTCTAGATTGCCTATAGTGTATGATTGGGGGTGTGTGTGTGTGTGTGTGTGTGTGTGTGTGTGAGATTGTGCCATGTGATGAATTGGCATCTCGTCCAGAGCGTCCCTCACTTTGCTACTTGGGATGGGCTACAAGAGTCCCCCCCCCCTCCAGATGATGGATGGATGGTTGTTTTTTATTACACATGCAAAATTAAATACGTACATAAAACTAGTGCTGATTTCAGATTCAGTTTAGCATGTCCTATGTAAAGTCATGACTCATACAGGACATGAACTAACCCCTTATGTGACAGACACTTAATTTGAAGATTTAAACACATGTCCCCCTTCTACAGTACAACTACGACAAGAGCATCGTTGATAGTGGCACCACCAACCTCAGGCTCCCACGAAAGGTGTTCCAAGCTGCTGTGAAGGCCATCGAAGCAGCGTCTTCTGTAAGTCTCTCCAATGCCAGCCTTTTCTTTAGCCTCTCCCAGGGGTCCCTCTGGAGCCCACAGTGGAGTGCAGTTCTGTTCCATCAAAGCCTTACCATCTTCTGTTTAATAGCATGGATAACATTCAATTCAGCTTTCTATATTTGAGCTATGTTGGAAGTGCATACTTAGCCCAAACTGTATTGGGGCATGCAGAGATGTTCTGGGGCAGGGACTAAAAAAAGGGGACATATTTAGTGATTATATTTAAATATTGGAATTATTATTTGGGCTGAGGGGCGCTTTTACCTATTAAAACAAAGAGGAGGTGCCTGAGGAAATTGACTCCCCCCCACATGTGCCTTATATGGTGTTATGGTGTCATTTTGATAGCATGTCCATTTGACATCATATACATTGTAGCTGCAATGCTTTTCCTTTCTGCTGTAGTTCCTCATGTTTCCGTATACCCCCCCCCCTTTTTTCCCAAAAGACGGAGCCCTTCCCATCCGGCTTCTGGATGGGGGAGCAGTTGGTGTGCTGGCAGGCGGGCACCACGCCCTGGCACATCTTCCCTGTGATCTCACTTTACCTGATGAGCGAGAACCGTAACCAGTCCTTCCGCATCTCCATCCTGCCACAGGTACTGAAAATATACGCTGCTTCTTTGCAGACTTGTTAACATTGAAATACTTACAGCAGACTTCCGATAAATACAAAGATATTTCTTTGCATGGATTTCACTGATAAAACATTACTACATTTCAATACTAATAATAATTGCTAAAATTACACCTATTTAAAAAAAGCGAAAAAGTCAACACCTTCATGAGTATTTTCAGCTTCAGGAGGTTGGATCAGCTAATGGCTTGATGAGTGCACAGGGGTCACTGTTGTTGTCCTTGGCACTCTGGACACCTTGCAGCAGTACCTGCGGTCCGTGGAGGACGTGGCGTCCGAGGGGGAGGATTGCTACAAGTTCGCCGTGTCTCAGTCCACCACGGGGACCGTCATGGGTGCTGTCATCATGGAGGGCTTCTACGTGGTGTTCGACAGGGAGAGGAAACGCATCGGGTTTGCCGTCAGCACGTGTCACGGTGAGCCGGGGGAGGGGTGGCGTGCGGGGTGATCGCTCTGCCACAGATGCCGTCGCTCACAGGTGTCACGCTGTTCTCTCAGTGGTCGTAGCTGTGAAGATGAGAGGCACAGTTCCTGTTTACCTCCCGTCTCTGAGTATGACACGTCTGTGTTGTGACTGTAGTCCCAGGTGGCCACTGTCTACTGTACTTCCTATCTCACCTTAACCAATCAGGATCATAAAGACAGGTACTTGTGTCCAAGTATGGTAATATGATGAATCCACTGGGTTCAGTGGCCAGATGAATAAGAGCAACCCTGGCCCTACAGTGCATTCACCTGTGTTCTTGTGTGCACCTCTCACTTATTACCTGTTCCCTCCCGCTTCGTGAAACCTCAGTGCACGACGAGTTCCGGACAGCGTCCGTGGAGGGTCCGTTTCATGGAATGGACCTGGAGGACTGCGGCTACAACATCCCGCAGACAGATGAGTCCACCTTGATGACCATCGCCTACATCATGGCGGGCATCTGTGCCCTCTTTATGCTGCCCCTGTGCCTTATGGTCTGCCAGTGGCGCTTCACCCGCTGCCTCCGGCTGGGCGGCTGCGATTTCGCTGACGACATCTCCCTCCTCAAATGAGAGGGAAACAGACTGGGGGGGAGGTGGGGCTTGGGGCTGAAGAAAGTGGCTGAGAATGAGGTGGGCCGACAACACCAGACATAGATGTTGTTTTGTTTTCTGGTATTTGTGTTGTTGAACTGTGGGGGTGGGCTGAAAGGGGAACTCATCACCTGGATAAACAGCTGTGACCCATGAAGAGACTGACAGTGATGAGGAACTACTATGTTTCTGTCTCACAATATTGAAAGGAAGAACTTCACTTTTAACTGAATCCAGGTTTCTATGCCAGCGGACTGCTTTACAGACCTTCTATATGGGGCCATTCACTTTGACAGGTTCTTAACTGTGTAGTGTGTACAGTAAACACTCCCATGAGTGTTTTATTGTCCCTGTGCCTATTTCAGCATATAGGTTACACTACCCTATGTCTACTATGGAGAAATGGATTTAGGGGACTTTATCATGAATCATTTTACAATTTTAACATCACCAGTGCCAGGCCCCTGCAAAAGCAGCCTGACTGTAATGCCATTGAAGTACTAACCGTAGACCCTGGCCTTACACAGATGATGGCGCATACATATTGTATGTGGCAGCATATGTGTCATGGAAGAGAATATCTGTTACATTGAATTAATACATTAGTGTAATTTAGTACATATCTGGGCCTTCTGAAGAACTGACCTTTTGAGTGTTGGTATGCAGCCTTGTGTTTCTTAATTTGCAGTTGCACACTGAAGAACCCGCACACTCGACTCAACTCTGTAGCCCCTTGTTTTTTAACAGATACAAATGGTGTTGTGATTGTACCAAATAACCTGTATAAATGTACACAAGAGAGATGTCTAGAAAAGTTAATCTAAATTAAGTCTAACTGAAATCTATAGGTTCATCTTGACTACTTGACCTACACTGTAAATAATTAGCCCTGATCTCATTCAGGTAAACTCAGCTGTACTGACATAATAAAGTACTTAGTATAACAGTCTTGGAGTAGTGACCTCACAGTTCCTCCAACGGTTAGCATGTGCGGGAGACACGATTTGTGTGAACAGACTCACACACATCCAGTTAAGGTCTGTGCTCACTGTTTCATGGAAAATAATGTTCATGCAATACTCTGCTATTTTTCTAAGCTCTGTGTTGGCAAATCCCAAGCTTACTAAAATCTTTTCTCATTAAAATGGCATTTTATCTTTAAATAAAATGTGATCCTGTATTTACTGTGGCCTTTTCAGTACAAATCCTTGGGTCACATTAGCAAAACAGCCATATTATAGCCAACTTTTACCTGTACAATTTAGATCAACACAATGAATAACTCAGAGGGCTAAGGCCTCTATTAAGGATTGCCTGGAACTGCAAGCAGTGTACCGTAATTATATTGAAAGTCTGCCCAGATGTATAAAAAGGATGGGCCTAATGAATCACACAGGGCTTTCACAGGTGCGACGGTGTGACCGGTGGATAATATTAATGAAAACACAGATGTAGTGCAGCTGTGAGGAATCACATTTGTACAGCAAAATATGCACTGTCCTTATTGTTGTCGTTCTCTGTAAACATGGACAAGAGGCAGAGTACCCTGAACTTTCTCCATCCATGGATGATCATAGCTGCTATTTCAGAAGGTTTGAGGTTGTGTTTCTGGAGATTGGCATGGGTTCTGAGTGACTGGATGAGGTTTCACCATAGAAATTAGTCTACTTGACAGTGTAATGCAACATTCAGCCAACAGAGGGCCTCATAATACAGCAACAGGGCATTTGATTTCAAAAAGCAATAAAACAAACCTGGTTTTATAAGCACCATCTTTTAAATAGGAGAACAATACGTTAATTCCAGTTTTCAGTATGTTGCTATATCTTTAACAGTTTTTCCTATTTAAAGTCTCTCACAGCATTGCTTATGAAAATTGCCAAGTTTTGGTGGCAGCAATCCAGGTGACAGATGTCCCATTACTGTGCTGTTCCTAGATCAGCCTGCAAGCTGGTTTACCTATACGACTGAGCCGCCATCGCCCACGACCAGACGGACCCGTGCAAATACAAGCCACGCTTTACTGAGATTTACTGGCTGCACCTTCTGCTCTTACTCTGGTTGCACAAGTTTGTTTTTTTTCATCTAAACCGAACAACAGTTCCTTAGAAGTCAGAGCAGGAAATTTATTCTGCTGTCTGTTGCACCAGTTTGTCAGCACTGACAGGACTGAGCAAAAGGAACAGCGTCTGAACATCACATCTAGACAGGTAAAGCAAGAGCAGAGTGAGGAATGACAGACACTGTCAAGCAGCCACCATGCAGAGCTAAGCGTATCATGCTTCAGAAATGAGGCCTGCTCAGCTGTGTTACCACACAAACACATTAACATGCTTTCACAAATGAGGCCTAGTCAGCTTTGTTACCGTACCAACAAATTTGCATGTTTTTTTTTTTTAGAAATGAGGCCTATTTAGCTTTGTTACCATACCAACATATCAACATGTTTTCAGAAATGAGGCCTATTTAGGTTTGCTACCATACCAACACATTAACATACTTTCAGAAATGAGGATTGCTCAGCTTTGTTATCATACCAACACATTAACATGTTTTCAGAAATGAGGCCTGCTCAATTTTGTTACCACACCAACAAATTAATATAAATTTCAGAAATTAGGCTTGCTTAGTTTTGTAGCAGGTAAACACAAGAACATATTTGTATGGTGGGATTTTTTAATATCTTGCCAATTATTTGAACATAATCGTTCGGGGGAGGGGTGAAGTGGAACGACACAGTGGAGAACAGCAAAGAAAAACCATGAAGAACAAGGCGCAATTCATCACACAAGCCACAGGGTTTCAGCCAAAATATCACATGGCTCATTCATGCACTAATGCCCTAATGTTTGTGTTGGATCAAACCAGTCCACCAAACTTGATAGTGATGTCACTTGACCACCTCTGCCACACCCTGAAAAAAAATCCCTTGCAAACAAAGCCAAGGCCCCTCCCCATTCTCTGTGATGTTAAGAGTCAGAGGTGGAGCTTGTCTCCTTGCCATCCTGAGCAATTATAATCACACGACCTGTTTCTCATTTTTTCACCCTTAATTTTGTTGATCAGACTAGATTTATGAATATTTTTGGAGGTAACACTACTAAAAGCCATTTTGGAACACACATTTTCATCATCCCTATACTTACTGTAATTAGTTTATGCAGCTGCTATGGCATGAAAGTATATATGTGAAAAATAATTATAATATTCCATTTTAATTAACTTACAAGAGACCTTTACAATAAAAGTGCACTGCAAGAAATGACAACTTTATTATTTACAATTAATCATGCACTACATTAATCAGCACATTTTAACTAAATGACTAAACATGGAAAAACTCAGAAAACTTGGCTTTGGGTTCCTTAAATTTTTTAAACCAGATAAAACTAATTTTTCAACTGATAAAACAACTAATCTTCTCATTCTAACCCAATTCATATATCCAGTACTCACAATCGTGCCCACATTGAGTATACAATCTGTTCTGTGGGACCAATTTCTTTAGCACACAACAGAGTGTGTCTAAGGTTATCTTTCCAGTTCTGGGAACAAGGGAGTGCATGGTTGTGTAACCTGACATTTAGCGTCATTGCCTGTGGCTCATGTTGGCTGAGACAGGCCAAGCTTTATACCATACAGGTAAATGATAAGGTACAAAATGAGGCTGGTTGGGGTGCAGTCAAAAATTATTTTTGGAGAGTGAATAGTGAATGTAAATCCAGGTATGTTTTATAGAAGCTGACAAAGGCTTGAAATTGACGCTGTCTGCTGCTCCTGGTTAATCCAAAACCTAGCAACGCATAACTCAGTGCCATGGAACACCCTGAAATGCGTATGTAAAGAAGCACACGGCTGTATGTCTGTCCGAACTGTGCAGTATGAAGAATCTCCTCCTCAACAGCCCCGATATGAAAGCCTGTTGAACTACTTTAGTAAATGCACCTTATGAAAATGAGCTCCTCTATGGGAAAAAGACATAACCCAAACTTTGTTAAACACATTATTCTAATCAGAAAACCATAAAAAATAAATATGGCATATATTACATAAAATGTAAATATACAGTCGGCAATACATGGTAGGTATTGAAAACACCCAAGTCCAAAGAGCAGCTATGTTGTCTAAGACGTTTTTCCAAACTCCGGGTTTCAAAATCTTGTACCTTTTACTAATGTTTCTACTGCTTTACTCTTAAGAGGTTTAAACCTACAGGCTTTCACATTAAATCAATGACGTTTACAGTTTTACCTTTGAAATTAGCTCAAGACTTAAATGTGCATGCTGTGAAATACCTTAATATTGAAATATTATACGTCAGTTCTCAACGCCCTTCTTCACCCTCCCATTTATTCTGCGAACACCGAACATTACTGTAAGTATAATGCTCAAAAAGGCGAAAAAACGTAAATATAAAACAGATGTGCGCAATTTGGCCTATGCGTGACAGAGTTGTTTGCAACAACGTGAGACAATAATGTTGTTATCGTATTATAATATCTACACCGATGTATAAACAGACGGTGTCATACTCATACCTGTTTAACAAGTTATTTTATTTTGAGAGTCAGCGCCCAACTGCTGTTGCAAAACACAGCTAGAAAACCTGGTCAAAGAAAAGTTATTTAATTCTTTTTGGCAGGGTTGCGGCTACCTGTTTGTCAAGGTGTATGTGAGGTGTACTTGGCACATTTCCCTTCACCCCAAAATAAAAATAAATGCTAATCTATAAAAAATTATTTTAAATTACTTTCGTCTCTAAACCTCTGCACAATAAAAAATAAACATAAACCAAATATCTAAAATGTATATAAAGCAATCACTCTTATGCCCTCTTGTGGTTAAAAGTTGTCAACGAATTTCTTACAGCATGGCCACTACGGACATTTTTATAAATTTGGTTGTATTTTCAATAATAATCTTTCCGTATGCCTTTTTTAGATAAATAGTAAAAGCGTTGTTGAAATATCACAGCCCAACAGCTGTCGCATCCATGTTACTGCCACTTTGCTTGGCGAAGGCTATGAGTTCCTCAAGCCTGCCAATTTTAGGAAATGACGTCACACAACAAGTCACTCGAAAGATGCGGAAGTGAAAGTGTGGTCTGGACAGAACGGTACCGAGGGATTAATGCGTGATTCTAGTGAGAGAAACGTGGGACCGATTTGTTGACCATGACCGTGTAGCAGGTGTTTAACATCACCGGAACTTCTCTTGAGACGGCGGTAAGAGTTTCTTGACAGTACAGGTTAGACAGGTGTCGCTCACTCGTTACCATGTCAGCTGCAGACTTGTCATGATGTTTCTTGTCAGAGAAATCTTGAAGTTGTTTTGAGTGCCGTTGTGTTTGCCTGCTTCTGTTCACGCGCTCAGCCTTTTATGTTTATTGAGATTGCGAAATGTTAATAATAACAATAAATAATAATAATAATAATCACGTGGCTTGACTGAAGTTCTGCAAGTTCCGTTTGGCCGTGTGTGTATTCAGTGGAAGTACCCAAGAGTGAAACTAATATTTACGTGTTTTGGTGGGTCGATTTACTGTACTAGTAAATTAAACCAACCTTTATTTATATAGAACCTAACAACAATCACAAAGTTATAAGAGATCGCGCAGTACTGAAATCTTAGAGGCTGCTTGTAAGAATATTTGGCGTTTGTGTGGTTTTTTGTCTCCATGCAGTTTAAAAGAGGGAACGTGTTAAAAATCACATGCTTTTTAAATTCAGTCACAGCATTATATCCCTCCTGTTTTCCGGTTGACGATCTGGCGTTTCCATAGTAAACATTTCTTCTTACTTCGTAGCTGACAGAATGACAATTTTGTTTAAAAAACTATGAACTAACTGAATAACTGTGTAATTCATACTACACTATCCCCCCAGCAAAACTGAAGTTATCTGACAAGCGTGGAGAGATACAGGTGAGAGGATGTTTTAAAATATATTTTCTAACTGTGTAACGCATTAAAACCTATAAATAGTAGTAATCACAAGATATTGGAGTTTCTGCTGATTGAACAATTAGACATATTGTCAGCTTGAGTTTCTATAGTAAAATAGTCAAGCGCTAACGTTTATTCGCTGTACATCTGTATTGTCAGCTGATGCACGCTAACAGTGACCCATAATTCCCCGAAGACCTGCTTTTTTCATGTGATTTATAGTATGCCGTCTTCAGTCTTTTTGTGGGGTGAATGATAATTACAAGAGCTAGGGTCACTTAATGCGTTTCTGTGGTTTCATTAAATTATGGGATATCTGACTCAAGACACATGACGGGGTAGCCTAACCAGTCAGGATATGTCTGTGTAAATAACTGGCTGTAGGGTTTAAGTGTGTGTATCTGGGGTGTCAAAGCACAGTCCTAGAGGGCCACAGTTGGTGCAGGTTTTTTAAGCCAATTTCAGCTGTTATATTTATTTGACATTAAGAATCAATTAATTGACTAATTAATTTTGTATAATTATAGTGTCAATCCAGAAAATTCAAACAAGTTCAATTAATTTTTAGTAAGTGTTAAAAGCATGACAAAGATTTACTGATGTTGCTTCTTATCAATTTTTAACGGTTATAGTATGTAACTTTTAAATCCATTTCTTGTTAATGATCACATAAATCACTGCTCCAGATTAAGCCTTTTTTGTCATTGGCATCTGCTTCTGCTGTTCATTAATTATTACAATTTGAATACAATTAATGATTACTGGGTTGAATTAAATGCACTGCAAAATTATCCAGACATATTCTGTTCAAAGTCCGCAGTTAGAGTGACATTGTAATGTGTGATACATATTTTTGTTACAGATCTTAAAACATTAACTTTATAACTCCTTCTTTCTCTCATAAATTGTTCTTCTCAATTGATGAAGACAACTAAGTGCAGACAGATGGAAATTCTATGGAAAAATGAAGAGAATTAAAGGATGAACAATTAATTGATATTAAATTAAGATAATAGTCAAATTAAAATGAATGAATTGTTTGGAATAAAAACCTGCACCCACTACGGCCCTCCAGGTCCATGCTTTGACACCCCTGGTGTATATCATATATACAGTCATTCTAGTTTTCTAATTGCAGTGTTAGTCTGTTACATCACCTATGGACAATGTCATAGTAGAGGTGGTAAACCTGTTTTAAAAATATAATGTTGAAGTATGGCATGCTGATTAGCATAATGTTTGAATTGTGCTTGATTTAGGTCAGAAAGCCTACAGAGAATGTCATGTGAGAGTGACTGCCAGTGCTACTAACAGCAAGGTGTTAAACTGCAAGGTTGTCATCACAAAGAACAGCGAGACATGGTTGTCCACCATGATGGTATCTTTTCTGACAGGGTTATATATACGTTCATGGGTCATTGAAGTTGCCAGGCACCATTGTGTAATGTGATGACCACAATTCAAACTCCTCACACTGTTGTTATTCTCTCGCTCTCTCCCCCTTATGGCCTCTTTCCATTCTATTCATTCCTCTTCTCCGCTCTCATATTCTGCCCACACCTTCTTTGTTCCGTCCTCCATGTTGTTCTCCACCTCCTCAGAAGGCGGTAGGTCTGATGAGGACGGGTGGAGGTGAGGTGGCGTGCTCGTTATTATGGCCTTCCACCTGTGCCGCCTGCTTGCGCTCCTTCTGACGGCCTTCCAGTCTCTCCTCGCCTCCGCTTGGCCTGAGGGAGGCCCGTGCGGGCCGGGTCGGTCCTGGGCAGTGCGGCTGGGCTCTGGAGCAGAGGACAGGCCCGCGCTGGACGACCTGGCTCACACCGTGGCTCGGCAGGCAGGTCTTCAGAACCATGGTCAAATAGGGCAGCTGGAGGGGCACTACCTGTTCTGTTCTGGACCTGAGGGGGAAGCAGAGGTGGCACTAGAGGCCGACAGCGTGCTGGCCTCCCACCCTAGGGTGGCCTGGCACACTCGGGAGCAACTCCTGCGGCGAGCCAAGCGGAGCGTGGCCTTTAACGACCCCAGATACCCCAAGCAGTGGCACCTGGTGAGAACCATCACCTCTCCTGCCTTCTTTGTAATGACGGTTGCTCCTAGTGCCTGGTTTTAATTTAGGGACCCTCTTGTCCTGTCCCCTTCTCACCAGCACAATGAGGTTAAACAAGGTATGGATATTAATGTCACAGGAGTCTGGGAGCGCAATGTCACGGGTTCAGGGGTGACCGTGGTTGTCATTGATGACGGGGTCCAGCACACGCTGCAGGATATCCAGCCCAACTATGTGAGTTGTATGACTTTTGTGTCTATATGTTTGAGTGAGTACAGAGTTTTCCATTTGATAAAGACCATGAAGTAATAAGCTTAGTAAGTCTTGTGAAGTGTAGCTCCTTATGGTGGAGGGGAAAACGTTTCTCTAGAATGTAAAGGTAACAGTGTATGAAATGGTGTTCCAATTTAAGACACAATATATAAGAGATGGAATGGTTTGAAAATTTAACGTCACGATTATAGTGACCAAAATTTATGTTTATTCGTATTATCGCAGTGTCATGAAAATGTGCTAAAAATGTTCAGAAGTCAAGTCAGCCATTTAAAAACTCGCTTTCGATGTCTGACTCTCTTGCAACTCTACTTAAGCTGACAATTCTATCTGTAGCGGCACTTTTGATTATGCTTAAACACGTGTGACACGTGTGTGCTGCTGCTACTTCTCTGTGCATCGACGTGCTGCCCTTGCCGCCATGTTCACTCAGAGCCCAGAAGGGAGCTACGACCTGAACTCGAACGACCCAGACCCGATGCCTCATCCTGATCCCCGCAACAACAACCACCATGGCACGCGTTGCGCCGGAGAGATCGCCGCTGCGCCCAACAACAGCTTCTGCGCCGTGGGCGTGGCTTACGGTGCCCGAGTGGCAGGTATTGATGCTGGGAGCTGGAGGCGTGTATGAATGACATGTTAGTTAGTGTGTAGACTGCCTTTTACCCCTGAGGAGGTCGCATGCATTCAATACAAGAAACTGTGGGACCCATGTTTGGTCTTGGCATATTTTTAGCCCTATGACATGCAGAAATATCTGCCCATTTTGTCATTGGTTTAAGGTAATTGGGTCACATGGCTGCCGGTGTAGGTGTTAGATTTAGGTTAAAACTCATCTGTGGACATGATAGGTGGTGGAAAGGGGGTGAGTAAAGTGTGTGTGCACGCGCGTGTGTGTAGTTTTGTCTAGATCACTTGCATGCATGTGTACAAACACACTTGCTTTTAAATGCTACATGGAAAGAATAATTTTATTTGGCATGTCACAACAATGTTTCCCTCTACTCAGCATCTTAACTAATGGTTAGTTGTTTTTAAGTCACTCTTACGGAAACCGTTATTGTGTACGTCAAGTGATTTCTCAAAGTGGCATGTTTCCTTTGTTTTATATTTTCCCAGTGCAGATTATGTGCTGAATGGGACATTTTAAAAGTTTCCTCCTGTTGAGTGTTACCTGATTGAAGTTGTGCTTTAAGTTGCCATGTTTTTCCTGGTCTGAGTGATGGAAGTGTGTGGTTTGGCACAGTTCAGGTACTTGTTCAGTGGAGCATTCATGCAGCTAGATTGTTTTAACACTGTTGTATTGTGCTTAATGAGGTAAGACCATTATGAATGCTATGTTCACATTGGCAATGAGTGATATAACTGCAGCGGTGAGTGTTTTAATGTCTTGTTTCCGACCCCTGAAATCTGTTAGTTGATGGGTCTGCTTATTAACTTTGTTAGTATGGTGATGGTTGTCATGCCTACCTGTTGTTTGAGTGTCCCTGATGTCACCTGACCAAGTTGGTGGATGTGTTTGTGTGAGATATGTTTTAGTGTGTGGGTAGCACATAGGAGAATGCATGACTGATTTTTACATCCCTGTTGCTGCGTTCAGCTTGTTGGCTGCATTAAGTCTACGTGGTTGTACACAGATATGTTGTATGTCAAAAACACATCGCAGTGGTTCTCGGCCTTCAGTAAGGTAGTATTTAGAAGTTGATTAGCAGTTAAGTTTAAGTCTTTACAGTGGTACAGATGTGTTTGTCTTTAAGAGATTGTTTCAGTTACTTTTTAATGGTTAGTTAAAGTTGTGTAATTCTGACAGCGTGTGTAATAAAATGAGCTGTAGCTCTCAGGGCGTCCTGTGTAGCTCAGTAGAAGCTACCTGTGCAGCAGTTAAGCTGAGTCATATGGCCATGCGGCTTGCATGCATGGCTGATCCAGTCCTGCTCCAGTGCAGTTCAGTGAATGCCACATGAATGCATCTTAAAACCACTGACAACCCACAAATGGATGCTGGAGGAGTGGATATGCATGTAAAATGACACATTGGGCATAGAGAACAGTATGAAAACTGCACATGCACACATAGGATGTGTAGGCGTGGTGATGTTGGAGCCTCTGTGGGATCATGTATGTGCTTGTGTGTCTTTAACAGGTATACGAGTGCTGGATGGACCTCTGACAGACAGTATGGAGGCCGTGGCTTTCAATAAGCACTACCAGGTCAATGATGTCTACAGCTGCAGGTGTGCACTCCTCGTGACATGAATGTATTGTGTGAATGTACGACACGCTCGGTAAGGTTACCTGGGGGGTGTTGTCATCAGCTTGTGGTACGGCTAAAGGATCTTCTGCTTTTGGTAGGTCAGATCTTTTGTTTTTTAATGCCCCTTCTCACACCCCTGCTGATGTTTCATTGATGGCTTGTGTTTAGCAATGTGTTCAGTTTGCTTTTAATGACGTGTTTCCTGAGTGCAGTGTTTTTGTTACAGTAATCCTCCCATGGTAGGTGTGTGCTGTTTCCACCAATCTGCATTTGCTCACCTGCGTGTTGAGCACAGAGTGCGTGTGCATGCATGTGAGAGAGAGCTGGTCGGTCTGTTACTATACCATGGTGGCATTGTAGGTGTGGCACATATTGTCTTGGAAAAAGGGGCGTGTTCTTGATGCAGCCTCTTGCTTAATGACTTGTATCCTGCTGGTATATTGTTCAAATCCCAGAAAGGGCTGTGTGTCAGGAAGGTTCCTAACCTGATCTCCTCTGGCTTTTCAGTTTGGTGGAAACTTTTTGTTAGGAAAATTTCTCAAAGACCACTCAGGACACCGTCGGAGTTCAATAAGGTAGAAGCTCTTGAATACCTGCGCAGGGGAGCTCTTGAATACCTGCGCAGGGGAGCTCTTGAATACCTGCGCAGGGGAGTGCCACAGGCACAAGTCCTACGACACTCAGAGTTACAGTTGTTCAAGCATCAGTTTATATATTCTTTAGGGCGGTGCCTACTCATGTGAGTAGCTGGGTGTTTACAAGAATGTGCAAACAGATGGGTTTCTGTGAGACAAGATCTTTCAGTTGACCCCTCAGACTAGGACGGTTTTTGCTATTAGCTTCTAGAACAATGACCTAATTCCTCTTTATCTTATCTTTGCGCCTACTGTGCTGTTTTCTGTACAACACAAGTTTTTCAGATCAAAGGTACAAGCATTTTTGCAATGTAGTTCTTGCCTAGTCAGCTACACAAAAGGTTTAACATTCTTAATTTTTCTAACACTTTTCAATAGGAAAAAAAACATCATTGAGTATAAAAAGCCACTCTGATTAAACTCTCAAACAAAAATAATGCAGTAACTGGTATATGCTCACTGTGTGAGGTCATTTGCCCAGGACCTGCTATAACAGTTGATGGATCTCATTTGAGATACCCACAAAACTGTGTATGTTTAAGGTTGTCAAATTTAACACTTGTGCACTTTTGTTCAGACCTAAGCACGTAAGACAAAAAAGATGGTTGTGGTTTCGGTTCCCTTTAGAATAGACTGAAAAATAAACTGTTGTAGCAGGAATCCAAAATGCTAAGTGACAATTTTCTGCTTGTGCATTTCACTTCCTCAATTCAGTGTTCCTCGTGATACCTGTGTTTCTCTCCCTTCCACAGTTGGGGTCCTGATGATGACGGGCGGACTGTCGATGGGCCCCGCCCACTGGGCAAGGTGAGAACTGTAATTAAAATGGAGACTCATTTGTTAGCTGATAGAACTGACCCTCAGATCCTGACTGAAACACGCACATCATGGGCTGCTGGTATAGTCAACGTGGAGTAAAACGTGTTTCCATTAGGGGGCAGTATGGTGCAGTGTTGCAGTACTGCGCTTTTTTTAGTTTTCTTGTTAACGCTTATAACTTCGAGCAGAGCCTAATGCTTTTAGTGATAAAGGATTGTTATAATTTTAAATGAGAATTTCCAACATAAAGTAAAAGGAGACCTTAAATCAGGGATTTGATCTGTATTGCTTAATTTCTCTAGCATTTACAGTAGTCCCCCCTTACACACAATGGACACGTTCCAAGACCCCCCGTGGATGTTTGAAACTGCAGGTTGTACGGAAGGCTATATATATACAGTCTTTTCCTGTACATACATACCCATGACAAAGTTTAATTTATATGTCTGGCGCAGTAAGAGATTAACAACTAATAATAAAATATAGCAGTTATAACAATATGCTGTAATAAAAGTTATGTGAGCATTGCCATATGGTGACAGTCTGTCAGGAGCCATCTCGGTTATCAAAATGAGTAACAGGCAGGTATGCAGCGAGGATACTCTGGAGAACAGGCTGATTCGCATACCGGTGTGCAATTTTAAATTTGTGAAATAACTATTATTTTATTTCTGGAAGTTTCCATTTAATAATTTTGGGTCGCTGTTGAATGCGGGTAAATGAAACCGCCCAAAGCAAAGCCACGGATAACAGGGGCTACTGTAGGTTGGTATGGCAGTGAGGCAGTCATCAGCTAAGCATTATGTCAGCCCTTAGTGTTCATTGTGTGTGCGTGCGTGCGTGCGTGTGTGAACAGTGTTCAGCTGCTGAGGCCAGTACACTGCAGTGTTGGTTAGGATGGCGTATGGCGCTGAAGCAGGACTCTGATTTGTGCTGTTCTGTAAATGTTCTGCTGAGGCCTGCTGCTTCTGTGCCATGCTGACTCGATTTTTTCACTCTGTTCTGACTCGGCCCTGTGTACGCCTCCCCTTATTAAGCTGCCCCTGCAGCCCTGTTTGTTCGCCGACTAAAGTCAGAGTGACTTTTTATCCCCATTTAACTGGCAACAAGGGAGCAATAATACAAGTAAATGTTTATCATTTTTTAATGAGTGAAACAGACCTTCCCCCCCCACACCTCTCTTGGTGCTTGACTGAAGCCATATTTGGGGATCAGCAACAATGGCCCCCATGTGGTTCACAGCTGGTCCACAGACTGAGGAGGGCAGACACTGCTTTTCTCATAGGTCTTGCAGCTACTCTGTATGGGGCAGGACTCTAATCGCTTGATGTGCCTAAGCACGTCTGGGACCTCCCTTGTCTGTCAAAACCATGTACCGTAATTGCTGCTATTTTCAAACCTGTGTTGCTCTTTGGTAGTACAAATACACTTTCCCTGTGAAATGGAGGAATCAAAACATGAAACCAACTGCTTGGAGAGCTTTTGATATTAAGTGTTTTGGAAAAGGGCCGCCTTGTTTAAATTTATTTGCACGTTGAACTCCAGTGAGGCATAGTTAGTTTGTTGGTCCTCATAGGGTTTGGCAGCAGCTGGAGTGATTGGGTCAGAACAGATTGGGTCCTTAATGGTGAGCTCAATGTTTGGGCTCAGTGATATCATGTGATCATCAGAGCTGATGACAGACCAACAGACCTAGCATGCAGAATATCACGATATATTATACAGTACTTCTTCATGTCAGTTTCAGCGGTGCAGTTTAAACATTGATTTAATTTGGGACTATAGTGTCATTTGTTCTGTAACCGGTTTCACAGCTTCTTCCTTAACGTGGTATTTCAGGTGTATACTGCATGCAGAATTACTTGGTCCTATAAGTCTTATTCTGATGATAATTTTCAACAGAACTTAAAGGGAAAATGTTACATTGGTCTGTGACAAACACAATTGAAGGAAAACTGTTCATACAGTTGTTAGGCAATCAGAAATTAGGTGGATTTTCCACATCAACAGAAATTATTAATAAAAAAAAAAACTGCTTTACTTATTCTTTATATAGGTTGAATACCTATCTATTGGTTATTCTGTACTGTCCACTTTCCCAAGTTTAATGTCCTCTATGTCCACCTTTTTAATGTTGTCACCTCCTCTATTAGCTGAGGCAGATAGGACAGCCTCCCAGGTGCCTCTGAGAAGTGTACTGTGTACCATCATGCTAAATCTCATGCTGTAATAACGTGCAGTTGTTCTCAATGGGGTCTAATTCTGGCAATAAAGGGGCTCAGGTCATAACTGGGTCATCTTTCAAGCCATTCTTAGCCAGCCAGTCTTTGATGTTTGGGAAAGGTGTGCTATCCTGCATAAACATAATTACCTTTTTGAAAGTTGTTCTTCTACAACTCTTTGAAGAAGGTATCTACTATAAGTTTGCAGTAGATCTTGAGGATAATTTTTGCGCCATCTGAAACTCAGAAAGGTCCTACAAGCTTATCATTGATAATCAGAGCCATAATTCTGCCATCTTGTTGGCACTTAATTCGGAACAGTTTATTATATCTGTTACATCCTGAGATGTATTGTTTAATTTTGCTGTGTCAATTTAAACTGTCGTGGGACTGACATGGAGCTGAAGAGCACCCATTGGTCTCAGGAACGTCAGTCATTGGGCTGAAAAATTTATGAAAAATCAAGATGTCGGCAGAAAGTCTCCAGGTTTAAGAAGAGTATAAAAACGACTTCCTGGAAGACGAGTGTAGTGTTGTTGAGGAGTTGGGTTGAGAGACTTGAGGCGTTAGGAGAGAGTGAGCTACCTGTGTTACGAATAATAGAATAGAATAGGCTTTATTGTCATTGTACAGGGCGGTACAACGAAATTAAGAAAGAGAGGAGTTTGGTGGTGATGTTTTCTCTTTGTGACTTTGTGTAAATACTCCTAACATGTTTGGCATGTATTGGTTTGGCAAATGGGGACAGGTTAGGGGCCCTGTCTACATTTACACCACACGTAGGGTATTGTATAGCACACTAGGCTTATAAACATTGGCCATTTTTGTGTTTTTGTTTGAGTCATGTTAGTGTAGTCAGGTGTAGGTTTTGTTTTACGGTCCTTGTGCACTTAGGTAATGGTGAATATTTTTCTCGATTTTGTTTGTTTCTTTGCTTTGGCCTCGTTTTTATCCCCAGTCTCCCTTCCTCTTTGTTTATTAGATTGTATCTTATCCACTTTGTGTACATTATCCATGTTGCTTGTCCATCACTTTGTGTTGACTCACTGTTAAATATAATTATCACGTTTTCACTGCCAGAATTTGACCTCCTTATTGTCTGCTCTACGCTGCAGACTTCCACACTCACCCTGCCCAGTCCCCATCAGCTTCCGCCATTGTTACATAGTACCACCTTGGGCCAATTTGTCTGGTCGCTGTCATCTCATGTGTCCATGAAACCTTGGTAAAATCAGTTCTTGGTAAAATCAGATGTTTCTGAGCCTATTCTTGATGTTTTGTCTTGTATGTCTTATTGAGTAGAGATGTTTGAGACTTAATCTTCCTCATCATCTGTCACATGGCTTGCTGCACTTGCTGTTTCTGGAGATTCCATTCGGATTGCAGTTTTGAAAAGTGCTAAAGGGTTTTGTGAAGCTGTTGGCCACGAAACAGTTTGATTGTACAACGATCGGGTTTTAGAAGTTTGGCAGTTTTGCTTTTGAATCTCTGTCGGGCTTTTTGCTATTCTGCTTTCTGTTTTCGGCAAGGTCCCTTTTTTGGTCAATTTCAATAGTAACAGTTTGATTAATTCTGCATGGGAAAATTTCCAGTTTCCTGTTTTATTCCAGACCATAAGTACTCAGCCCAAACACTGAGTAAGTTGTACTGTAAACAGTCTATTTTGAACTGGAGATTCATTTGGGCTGAAAGTTTAACTCTGAAAAGAAGATAGAAGAAAAATATGTCTGATAATTCAGCATGCAGTGTGTGTCACCATTTTCGTTTCTGAATTAACTTTTGACACTGATAGGTTGACTTTGTTTGGAGTGTCAGCACTTAGTGTGAATGGACCACTAATTGCATTGTTGTTATTAACACTACTACTGCTAGTTATAATAATAGTAGTAGTATTATACACAGAGTTCTACTGTAACGCTTACAAGATAGACACGGCAGCTTCCAGAGATTCCCGTTTTCCCCCCATCCTCACCAGATGGTGTGTATATATATCTTTTTTGAGACACACGGGAGCAGAGGTCTTCATCTTCAGCTCAGGTCTGCTCTCCAGGTGGACCACAGGGTGTGTTTGATCAGAAGACATTTAAATGCAGCAGCGTGTTCAATGAACGTGACTTAGTGTTTGACCTTCACCGGGTACATGTGTGCATGTGCACGTGTGTCTGCAGACATTGAGTTAATGCAGTTTTACACAAACATGCACGTGCTTCTTGCTGAGCTTACAGTAGGCCCAGTCAGGAGGTGGAACTGGTCATCAAAAACAAAGAAGCCACCCTTTGTAGTCGAGATCCTCGACATACCAGATTAATCACAGTTCAGCCAGATTTAGCCCTCCGAACAGTGGAAAGCAGATGGCACATGGGGTGGTAGTGGAGGAGTTGGGCTTCTGATCTAGTCCTCCATGTATCTCTTGATGCGCCTCTCCCAGGCTTTGATAGTTGAATCTGGCAGGCTTTATTCCCCTTTCCCATTTAGCAAAAGTACTTAACGATGTCCGAGGACCAGAGGGAACACTACTGGTGGCAGAAACTGAGGCCAAAACAAGCATGGCTGGCCAAGCTCCTGGCTCTAATCACTCCTTAATGTGGGTTATGTGCACCCTGCCCCCTCCCCACCCTTAAAACCAACGATTTCTGAACGCGTCTGGCAGCAGGAGTGGAAATCTATCAAAGTGGTAAAACGGATTGAGTGCTGAGCCTGTGTGGTGTGATAAACCGCACTGCGTCAGCTGTAATCAGCAGCACCATGACGGCTGAGATGTTGAAAAGACATGGCGTGGCGATCGATAAAATGTAACATGCGTTTTTGGTTGAAGAAAAATGATTGGCAAAAATAGGAGCGGGTCCCACTTAGACGTTTTACTTTTCACATCTAATTTGTTTAACATTTGGGTACTTGGAAAATAAGTTGGAAAATGAAGTGGTCCTTGTGAAAACTCAGCACAGTTACTTTTTCATTGCCTTCACAGCTACATCTGCAGCACATTTTGGTTCAGTGATTTCAACAGAAATGGGGATGTGGAATTGAAACTAACCAGAGATCATGCTGTTTTGTGAGTCAGGCTTTCATAATGTAAGAATGTTATTGCCCTCCACTAGGCAGCGCTGCAGCATGGTGTGATCGCAGGACGCAAGGGTTTTGGCAGCATCTTTGTCGTAGCCAGCGGCAATGGCGGCCAGTCTGAAGATGACTGTAACTACGATGGCTACGCCAACTCAATTTACACAGTTACGATAGGTAAGCTCCGTGTGAAAATGCCTGTTGTCATGGGGACAGCTCAAGAGGTATGTTCAGGTTTCAAGTTTTGTGTTTAGAAAGGAAAAAAAAAAAATACTAAATACTATAAAAATATGCAAAAAAACAATACAGATTTTAGCCTGTGCTGTAGTGTCTTTGTGTTATTTTAATAAGTGGTAAATTCTGAATTAATAAAAACTGCATCAATGTTTAGTTTCACAGGCATTCAGCGGTTTACGCTGACAGCCTTGATAATGGTCTTGTTCTTTTTGTGTTTCGTGTGTGTGTGTGTGTGTGTGTGTGTGTGTGTGTGTGTGTGTGTGTGTGTGTGTGTGTGTGTAGGGGCAGTGGATGAGAATGGGAAAAAACCCTTCTATGCAGAGAAGTGTGCCTCCATGCTGGCCGTGACGTTTAGCAGCGGAGACGGACAGATGCGCAGCATAGTAAGCTCCCTCTCCAACCACCACATCACTCCTAAGGAGCTATCAGCAGGAACCAGAAAAGGTCTGAGCTGATGCTGTGTGCACAGCCCCTTCAAATGGCTTTTCAGTCTTCCACTGAAAAACAAGTTATGACTGGACATTGAAGTCCCTTTCAGCTGAAATTGTTCAAAAAACTGTTCTTATTTTAGCTCCTGAACTTGGTTGGCACAACTGAATGAAAAAAAGGAAAGAGAAACAGAGAAGACAGTAGAGAGGAGGGAGAGAAAACGAGGGATTGGAGGTTGTTTCTGTGTTTGGTACTGTTTTGTGCAGTCTCCATGACAACGTGGGCTCGTTACAGTGACGTGTTTGGGCGTGTGAGATTGGGGCCTTTCCTTCTAGGTCATGGAAATCTGCTGAGTTGGGTTGGTGCCAAACCTTGGGGTATCTGGGGTCAGGCTTTCTTTGGTAGCCCCACCCTGGAAGAAAAAAAAAAAAAGCCTTACCCAGATAATTACTTATGATCGAGAATTTAGAAAAAAAAACCATTAGATTGACATGTGTTTGTGCTTAAACTGTTTCCTGATTTGACTTTTGCTGCATGACTAGCTGTGACCAAAACCCCAGCAGCTTATACCATATGCAAAATAATAAAGCTGAAATAAAAGTAATTTAAAATGATTTTCAGAACTGATTGAAAACCAGATGTTTCCATGTAACCCATTATTACTTTTAATAAAGGGAATCTTTTCCATTATTTTGATTATGGCTTTGGTAAACAAAGTTGTAGCAACGTTGCCTGGGGCTCCTCAGACTAGTGCTCTGTACAATCGTTAACCCCTACAGCCACACCAGGCAGTTTTTCTGCATTCTGCATAGCACTGAATGACTCGCCAACCTTCTCCTGCTGCGTGTGACACTGTGCCCTTTATGTTCAACCCTGCTACTCTATCTGATGGGAGGAGTCTGCTTTTTTTATGGCTTTGTAAACAGCTAGGCATTGTCAATGCCTAACCAGCAAAGTACAGAATTCCGATTCACAAAGGCTTGACAGCTTTACATGATATGATGTGTGGTAGCATTTTTATTAACCCCTTCAGACCCCATGCCCACTAAGATGGACCTACTAAAGGCAAGCCTCAGCATAAAAACTGTATTTCAGTATTTTGTTTTTATGACAAGGACAACAATTTGTGATTGAAGAGGGTAAGAAGGGTTTTTTCAAAATTTTTTATTTTTTTTTTAATTCATTTAGTCCTTTTTTTATTTACAGAAAAAGTATTTCCAAGACCCTTCTTTTTTTCTGTGTCCAATTTCCCAAGATCCATCCGTACCCCTTCTTATGGTCGTTCCCTTTTAGTCTTGTCCCACCCCCACTTTGACTAGTGAAGGCCATAAACATCTTGACAAATTGAATTGGTGGTGTCTTTCTCCTGGATGTTGGCGCCTGGGTGGAGGAGGCCACAGACATGCCATTGTCTGCGTACTGCCAGCTACTTTGGGCCTGCGTGTGACCTCTCACACTCCCCTTTGCTCTGTGTTTGCATTCTAACACTAAATAAGAGTTCTTGCTGTTTTGCACCCAGGTTTTCAACAGGACTTGATCTGTGAATATTGAGCTGTAAAAGAAAAAACAGCCTTGCTCTGGATAAGGGATGACTTGGTAGTTTTGATAACAAATCAGTCGCAAAAACCAAAGTACAATTTTGGCCGTTAATCACTATTGTGTAGAGTGTTCATACACTTGTTTTCCTCTGAGTGCTCTGGTTCCCTCTGTCAGTGTCCGTTTTGTGTGTGTGTGTGTGTGTGTGTGTGTGTGTGTGTGTGTGTCTTCTGCTCAGAGTTAGTCAGGCTTCCCATAAATGGTGGCCACTGTCTAGCGTCCCGTGTTGTCTGTTCCCCAGGCCCCTCTCGTAAATGTGAATTACGTCAGCGGTTTTGAAATAATTTAAGTAGGAGAAAAGATACTGTCCTCATGGGGGTTGTTGAAGTTGACTGTGTTTTGGAAAGATATCCATAAGGGTGCTGTGCTCTATTGCAGGCTTTTTATTTTCCTTTGACCTTTGTTCCACTTGTGGCTATAGGTGACATCTGATTGGTCACTGCAGCGTGGCACAGGCTGCACCGACGGGCACACGGGCACCTCGGCTGCTGCCCCGCTGGCTGCTGGCATGGTGGCACTGATGCTTCAGGTCCGGCCTTGCCTGACTTGGAGAGACGTGCAGCACATCATTGCCTACACGGCCTTCAAGGTGAGCTAGGGAAAGGACCTCGATAAACTGAGATTTGTCTCAATCAGCGGGGTCTGGCTTTGAGTGGGCAGGTGGCTGGATGGTGAAAGGTACAATCCTCATTTGAAAGGGATGCTAGATATGCTGGTGTTCACTCAAATGGCTTTAAATGTTTTCCTGTGTGGTAATTATTACCTTAACCCGGTGTTACATCTTTGTCACATGTTAATTAGAAGTAGGCCTGTGGGATTTCCCTGGCCCCCGTGGAGCTGACATTGATGTGCTGCATTTGTGCTTCCCAGGCTACAGAGGCAGTTCATTTTATGGCTGTGATAAAGTTCTTCTGGGGCACTAAATGCTTTATAGGTGTGGAGTGTTAAACATGCACATTCATCAACACAGTGACACAAGCTGTTTGCACGCTGTAATAAACAAATGACTGATTTCAACAGAAGTGGAGAGGCTGTTCTGAGAACTATTATTAACCCATTGCCCCATTCTCTCTTTATGTGTATCCCTCTTTCCATATCTTTATCTTTGTGTGTCTTTCTGTCTTTTTGTGTGTGTGTGTGTGTTGGACAGTCTGAGCAGTACGAAGACAAAGATGCAGGCTGGGAGACAAACAGCGCTGGCTTCAACCACAGCTACCAAAATGGCTTTGGTCTGCTCAGTGCTTGGAGACTGGTCAATGCAGCCAAGGTAGGGGCCTGAGCTGCAGCCTGCAAGAAAGGTGTATCCAAGCAGGGGGCTCCACTGTGCACATCTGCTTTATACCACTCCCACGGTCAGGGTGTGAAACAAAGAGCCTGTCGTGTGTGTCCTGATCTGCTGTGACACGTCAGTAGCAGAGTTTAAGCAGAGCAGGCCCTTGGGTAATGCCAGCTGTTCTTGAGAATGTTGACTTTTTCCATTACCAGAGCTGCCAAAAGCACAAAATGTCACCTTTAAATCTGTTATATGAAGTTGATAAGCCTTACACTGAGGAGCATATTGTAGAAGGCTGTAGGGTTAGACAGCGACTGGCTCAGTTTAGTTTAAATGTTTTTTTTTTTTTTTTTTTTAATGTTGAATGAATGGTCTGGCTGTGTTCCATAGGTGTGGCATTCGGTCCCATTCCTTGTGTCCTATCAGAGCCCGGTGCTGAGAGAGGGGCTGTTGGTCCTGACCTACCCATCTGTACGTATCCTCACCTGGAATGGTGAGTAATAGTGTGCTTCTCTTGGCCCCCCCACCCCAGTTTGTGCCGTTCTGAATGTGCCTTCATGCGTTTTCCTTGTGATCATGTCTAACTGTTAATGTGTGTGCGCCTGTTCTCAGCTCTGTGTCACTGATGAAGGGCAGGAATGGGAGGTCTCTCTCTGCCTGCTTCACTCAGAGATCTTTCCTTTTTAGGCAATGTTTCTGATCCTGCTCTCTCTCGCGCATTTTCACTTGCATTCACTCTCTGCTCTCTCTCCTGTCTCTGAGACACGCACGACTTGTCTAGTTTTGGCTCCGCTCCTCGCATTTCAGGTCTGGCTTTGCCAAGCGTTTGTGGCGAGGTAATAAATAAGCTGAACCCTGTGTTTAGTTACTGATGTCGTCTTTTGGGAGCGCTGAACACAGTCTTTGCGCTGCTCCTGGTTCTTTCTTTCCCCTCCTGCCAGAAGTCTCGTATGCCTTGGGCTGAGAGCGCCTGTGCAATTTTGCCAGTGGACATCCAGGTGGCCTTTGTCAGAGGGGCCGGGGTAAAGCGCAGCGTGACACGCACCATCCGGGAGCGGACTCGAGCTGTCCTCCGCAGGCCTGCTGCTTCCCTGTGGCTCCTGCGTTTGTCCCCAGGCTGATGCTAATGTTTAGCCCCGCTTCAGTGCTAAAGCTGTGCCAGAGTGAGAGGAAAGGCTGCATAATGCTGCCAAGATAAAGAGGCCCAGAGCGGTTACAGTGGGGTTGGAGGGGGGGGCTATGTTAATGGCTGCACTCTGGCAGTTTTTCCTGAAAGAGATGCACTTTTATGTACTTTGTCTGGCAGACAGACCTTGGTGGAAAACCACAGAGGATGGGTCACGGTAAATAAAATAAAGAAAACCGTCCTTCGTCTTCGTTCCGTTTCACATTAAACTTTAATATTAAGTTCCTGCCCAGTTGTGTCACTGTTGCTCACGTAACACAGTCTGGGTTGATAAATGACCGCTTTAACTGTCACTTTGAAAATGTGCTCAGCCCCAATCTCATGGCGATCAGAATGCTGTCATGAGCTGGGTATTCAGATGATGTGTAATTATTCCTGGATAATAATATTCGTTCTTAATATCACTATGAGTCAAAATATTACTTGACTTTGGACGTGTTTTAATTACAGCTGAGCCCTGCCAACTTCTTGTTTAGAATGCAAGTAATTTAAGGCGGTTGGAAATATTACCGAAAAGGTCGTGAACTGCCTCTTTCTGTAGTGGTTTTGTTTTTTGCGACCTGCTGATAAACACAAGTATGTTTTATGATCACTTCCTTGGTAACCGACAGGCGGCCTGTTACTGTTTCCTTCCCAAATGAATAGACTCGGCTGTGTTTCTCTGTGTGGTGAAGAATACTGCACACCAACAACATTAGGAACAAGTTGCCTCTGCAAAGTAAAACCGTTGTTAAAATTTGTCCAAATCGTTTGGAAAGTGTCAAGCGTCGGCAAAAGGGATTGGTTGCCAGAGCCAAGCACTGGTGTGTGCAGAACACATTTGTGTGTGTGTGTGTGTGTGTTTGTAAAGTTGTAGCCTGGAGCCTACCAATGTATATCAGTGTGAATGGGGGGCCTGTGTCAGGGACTGGGGGGGTACGCGGCCTGGGGGGGTACGCACAGGCGGTTTTACAGGGAATCTCAGGTACACAGATCAAACGCCCCCTTAGACAGCCAGCTGTGGCCGTTGAGGCCAGCTGCTGTGGACAGGGTTGTACCGGGCACTGTACAGCATTACATGAGGCCGCAGACAGATCTATGACCTATAATCGCATCTTGAAAATCTGTTCAAGTACAGCTTATATGCAGTGCACAATAATTAACTACATCTTCTTTTCTTTTTAGCTTCACTGTGCTCTTTCTCTTCAGCTCGTGTGTGTTTGATTGGCGATGTGTAGGAGACTACTTAACAGGAGTTAAGCTGTGACTTTAAGTCAGTCAGCCTTCCATGAGTTCATGTTAGTATTAACTCCGTAGCTTGTCTAGGTCACACCATTGCTGTGATGTTCCATTAAGTAGGCTTAAAGAGCTGGAAGCTGATCATGAAGTTGTGTAAAAAGTAACAGCCCCCCCACCCCCACCCCACGCTAGCCATGTACTTCCATCGGCCTTCAGGCAACAGTTTTTCCGTATAAGGACATGTAGCGCGAAGGAACAGGGACAAACAATGGGTGAGGAAATGCCGGGGAATGAGCGTGCAGCTCCTGAGGGCGGGGGGGCGTGTCTGCGCAGCTGAAGCAGCTGGTGCAGCTGGTGCAGCTGGCTAATTGGGCAGTGACTCAGCAATACACTACCGTATTTGCAGACAGTTTAGTGTACCCCTCGTGCTGTACAGGGGTGTGCTGTGTGTGCGCGTGTGTGTGGTCTGAGAGGGAAGGAAGATTGTTTAAAAAATTTTGGATTTTTGTTACTTTGTTTCTATGACACATTCCATAGCCAACTTTGTTTTCAGTCTAGTATGGGCTATAAATAACATTATAGTAAATGTTTTTATGCACCGCTACATGTTGCTTGCTGTTTTTATGGACTGAAGGTTTGATGTAGAACGGCCCATAAACCTGTAACGTGTCCCTCCTGCAGTGACGGCGGCTGACCTGCAGCGGTCCGGAATGCAGACGCTGGAGCACGTCTCTGTCACTGTGTCCATGTCCCATCCTCGCCGTGGCAGTGTGGAAATCCAGCTTGTCTGCCCCAGCGGCATGACCTCGGTCATCGGGGCTCGCCGCGGTCTGGACACGTGAGTGGCACCAAAATCACAGACACTTGTAATGGATCAGTTCATTTTACATCAGTTGGGGGGGGGGGTCTCCCTGACTTGTTGTAAGTTGCCCAATGTGCGTAGTTTCCTGAAGATGGTATCTTTAACAAAATGCCAGGAGCAAATAGTTGTTAATAACTTAAAGATGCTTTGAGGATGGAGGAGGGGAAATTGTCATGGCAACAAGATTACATTCCAGTGACTCCAAGACTATTCAGCTGTGTGTATTTCCAGGCAGCTGGCCACACCCCTCTTGATGCCCTTGCTTAGCTGTAGTAACATGTCTTGTTTATATAGACCAATGGCGTCAGAGCTGACGTACCAGAGTTGCGTGTCTGTGTGGGATTTTTAACGACTTCCTCCAGCTGTCGAATGGTTCGTGTTGGCATGTGAAACCTCGCTGTAATTGAGGTGGAGGAGGCGCTGAGTGCAGAGACAGGTGAATTGGGCTGATTGAGGTCATGTCTGACTGTGCTCTGTGTGTACCTGTCTGCAGGGACCCCTCGGGATACAATGACTGGACGTTCTCCACAGTGCGCTGCTGGGGGGAGAAGGCTGAGGGCACCTACAGCCTGCAGCTCAGTGATCACAGTGAGCTTTCGTCTGCTACTAACAAACGTGTCCATTCTGGCCTTCGATTGATTGTCACTATCAAACGATTATTGTAATTCCCCTTACGTTTTGTTGTGAGCTCTGCCCTCTCTCATGTTCTTCTAAGAGAGGAGCTTAAGGAGGCAGCTTTTGACCATGTGACCCCTTCTTTGTGACTTAGGACCAGGAGCGCTGCCTATGGGAGTGCTGAATCACTGGAAGCTCACCCTCTACGGCTCCTCCATGTCCTTCGAGGAGGTGAAGGCCAGACAGAGGTACAGCCGACCGTTGATGCTGATTGACACTTAGTGACATTTGTGGCTTTAGCTTTGTCACAAGTACAAAATTTATTAACCCTTTCATGCATGGATTATGACAGCCACAGCAAGGTATTTTTCCTTAGTGGTTTTTATTACTGATTGGGCATGAAAAGAAAAAAACTGAAAGTCTTTTTTTTTTAACATGCATTTTTCAAGGAGTTCCTCATGTCCGCTCATATGGACTGAATCCATTTGAATTTTTAACACAGCTTTTAAATATCCGTTCACTCTAGTGACCGCTATGCTAGAAAGGGTTAAGGAACTGTGTCAGAATCTGTTGATTGAAGCTGGTTTAATTGGTTGATAGAACTGTGGAAGATGCAATGGGTGGTCAGTACCTGAACAGCAGTTACTCCTTGCCCTGCCCACCTGGCCTGGACATCCCTCCAGAGACATTCAGCCCCTTAACCTCCAACGTCCTAAAGGTGTGTTTCTCAAACAGTTCTGCCTACACTTACAAAACCACAGCTCACAGGCATTTCATACGGACACCATGTCTGGTTACAGTGTCACTGTTTGCAAAAAGAAGTTAATGTGATTAACATTTTTTACCCTTTTGTGTCTCTCTCTCTCTATCTCGTACCCTCGCCTTCCCTCTTCTTGTCCCACCATCTGTCCTTGTCGTTTCCTTCCTGCTGTTCTACATGTGCAGTTCCTGCTGCTCCTTGGCTGCTTTTCCCTCTTTGGGTCGGTCTACTACCTGCTGGAAGTGGCTCTGGCCCATGCTGACATGCGGGGTCTCTGTCGGCACCGGAGTGGGGGTCGGGGCATCGACGAGGATGGTGCTGAGCTCGAGATGCACAGAGTTCAAGACCGGGAGGACAAAGTGCCATTCATCACTGGAGACACGCCCACAAAGCCACGGCCCTTGCCCTCTTTCCCACCCTGTTTTGGAAGTGTGGGGAGTGTGTCAGAGGAGGTGTGACTTTAGGCAGAAGCCCCTAGGGGGACGATGAACTGGAAGCAGTGCTGCCACCCCCCTTCCCCTGTGTGTACATGATGGGGACTGGGCGACAATGTTGACACTGGGCAGTACTGGGTGAACCTTCATTGAAAATGTAAAATTCCACTTGTTGGACTCCTTTTCTCAAAATGGGACAGTGAGTGTGCCCTGTGAAGGGCCTTACTGGAGTTCCACAAGGTCATTCAGAGCTAAGATGGCTTAACAAGAGCAAGGCTGCACAAAAGTTGTCCTGGTGTGGCATGGGAGATCTGTTTTGTTTGGAAGTGTGATGCTGAAGGCCTTATTTTGGCTGTTTTGTGTGTGTGTGAGGAAAAGGTAAAATAACTCAGTTGGGTATACAATCAAGAGTTTTGTGAAAAATTTTAAAGAATATTTTTATGGAGCTTGATTTCATTGGAATATATTTGAGGGAGACTATGGTCTCATCCTATCAGTTCCAAGTGCTTGAACTATTTATTAAGGTGGAACTGGCTGATATAGGAAACGTTGTATTCAAAATACTGTCTAAGAACATACTGGACATGGTTTTCTATTGCCTTTGTGTACTGCTAAGCGGTGTTGGGAATTTTGAAACTTTTCTAATGCACTGAACAGCTGGTCTGGATGAACTGAATGAAGACTGTTGGTCCAGATGTGTTTTTCTCTTGAGCATTCACACCATGTTATTAGTGTCCTAATCAGGTCTGTGGCTCAACATCTTGTGTTACTGATTGCTGCATTAGGGGAAAGCAAGGGTGCCTGCAGTGACAGAAAAACAGCAAAGTTCCTTGTCAGGGAGCCACACTTTGAATTGCTCAGCTCCTTTTCCCTTTTTAGCTGGAAAATTTTAGCACAAGATTTTGTGCCTTCCCTTTCCAGCCGTCAGACTACTTAATGGCATAGTGTGTGGTAACAAGATCCCTCGCTCTAGCTTTGACAGAGGGTGATGTATATCTAAAACAGCACATGAACAGGAAAAGTTGAGACTCATTTAAAACTAATTTATTTCAAAATTTTTCAACAAGACAATGTACAAAACTGCTGGGCAGTCACAGGAAAGGTACGTTGCAGTGGTCAAGAGTAGCCGGTTGAAGGACCATTATGATATCGCACCACTTGAAGGGATGTCTGAAACTAAGATTAAAGCGCAAATTCAACCTTTTTAAGCCAGCATGATCAACACCTCAGTGGTAAAACCATCACGGAGGTGACCTCATCCATATCGTCAGTTGTGCCGAACTTCCAAAAACCCAATATGATACAAATGTGTGTAACCTGGTGTTCAGACCAGCCATGCATTAACTACTTGCAATGAAGGATTTACTTGAAATTTTAATTCCCTGAAGGATAATGCACCCTCCTTGGTGAGGACTTTGGTATACACTTTACATTTACAAACTTCAGTCTTTCACAACCTGAAATGTGCAAGAGTGTAGATATGCAATTTGGTCAGCAATTCAGTCTTTTTAGAGCCACACGAAGTTCTTGCCAAGCCAGATCCATCTATTAAGAATGGGCAAAGCTGGTCCAGGAAAGGTGTGAGGGGCAGGGGGGAGTTTGGGGAAAGATCACTGAAAAGCAGCAAGCAGGCTCAATTGATGATCTGCCGCTGAAGACCATATCCTGTCATCCCCTTCTGGGAGGCTCCTTTGTTGGAGCCCATTTGCAGCCCAATAATATTCTTCCCCTGCTTCAGCTGATCGTCACTGAAATCTCGTCGGTTCTCCATTGATTTTCTGCAGGAAGGAACAATTACACTTATTGCGCCAATTCTATTGAACAAAACGGGGGGGGGGGGGAGAGAGTATTGAATCTGACAAAGAATTACTCACTTGGACAGTTTTATAAAACCTTGGGAATTGAGTTTGAGATTCACATCTAAAATTTTACCATTGGCTACAGCCTTTTCTGTTCAGTTAGCAATGCTGACCTTATGTCAAGTTTGAGTTGCATGTGGTATTGAAGGGTATATAGAATGAGAAATGCTGGACAAATCGTTTTGATTACCAACAACGGAGTGTTCAAAGTATCACTTACTTATGGAACCAGTTAGGGTCACCACGGTAAGTGCCTTCATCCTTGGTAACTGCCAAGCTACCCAGTGCCACTAGGGTCCTCTGGACTGCAGCCAGGTCCTTCCCTGTTACCAATGGAGCACAAGACAAAACGGTTGGACGAACCTCTAAAGTCAGGGACTGAGTTTCTAGCTGCTCGAGCATTCAGATCAAAACAAGATGGACACCCACTTACCCTCCCAAAGGTCCACAGTTTGGAACATGTCTGTCTTGGTAACACCATAATTTTCTGCTGCATGCAGGAACTGAGACACCTGCTCCATCTGCTTGAAGGCCATACTTGAGCTCTGGATCTTCTTGATAGGCTTCTCCCCAGGATGCAGGCTGTTGATTAGTTCACTGAGCACCTTGAATAAGACATGTGGCAGGGTGTTTTGGATGGGGGGCAGGTTATATCATGACATGAAATCAAGTGATGTCACATCACTTTCCATTGTGGAGCAATTCTGTAGCTGTGTTGCATACAGTCTGTTTTTCTATTCATTAAGTATTGCTTTTACAAGCCAGAACAATGTCCATCTTTACCAATATGGTAGTTTAAATAAAACTTCATCAGCACTGTTTATGAACAATAATACAGAATTACTGGCAAATGAGTTTATGGCATTTTCCACAGATATTCCAGATGTCTGGCTGGTTCTCTTAGTTACCTTTCAAAACTCATGACCCGTCAGCAAACTCCAAGGGACGAGAGTTGCAACTTACATAACTGCCATTTACTGCTACATTATCGGGTTTGCCATTTGTGCTGTGCACAAGAAAATGAGTATGAAGTGTAATTCCACCACCTCATACAACATTACACTAACTGTTGGTTTTGATGCAAGTTCAGAGTCAAGCTTACATATGAAACTATGCCACTTCTCCCACCTACTGCTCCAAACTGTGTCTAAAGGGACCCCAACAACCCTATGAAGACATCCTCCAACTTCTGGAGTACAGAACTCAATTTTGCCATTTACATTGATCGTCTACCTTGACTGTGTATACTTTAATGTTAGTAGGCCCAGGGTGGGCTGGGTAGCCCCCAGAGGGATATTTATTTTTTTTTTTTATTTTTTTTTACTCCACACTAGTTTTTCCCATCCCTCTCCTCCATACAATTATCCACCCCCTGTTCTCTGTAACCAATTTGTTACTGTAAAGAACCAAAGCAATTTATACAGAAAGGTGCTATATAAAATTAACACGGGAGTTATTTATACTCCGTGAAAGCAAAAATGTATGTATACCAAGCACACATGCATGTGCATTATGGGGGGGTGTATGGAGTAATGACTCCTTGTCCCATGCTACACAGGATGAGCACTGACCCATTTTGACAGCTCAGAAGGTGAGCAAACCACTTATTAGATTAGATCAAACTTTACTGATCCCACAGTGGGGAAATTCTCGTTACAGCAGCTCACAGGGAAGTGGGATTAAGGTGCAAGAAAACAAGGTGCAAGAAATTGAGGTAGCTTAAGTTACA
>JABJVR010000032.1:3338997-3369554 GCA_025773905.1 Chitala chitala
TGTGGTGGGTTGGCGCCCCACCCTGGGTGTCCCCTGCCCTGTGCCCTATGTGCTCTGGGATGGGCTCCAGGCTTCCCTGCGACCTTCCTCACTAGGACTAAGCGGTTAAGAAAATGAATGAATGTTCTAGAATAAAGTTTGAAAGTTTAGGCAAAGGTAAGGGTGAGAGAACCAGTCAGATTGTGCAGCTGTAGCCCTCTAGGATAATGGGCTGCAGATCATCACCAAGGTGACCAAACTGAACAGTCTGCTCCTTCTCGTGATGACATCATCAGGTGAGTACAGCACAAGAGAAGAGAAGCAGCAGTAAACACAGTACACAAACTGGTGGATTGGGACCAGCAATAGCTGTTACCTTTAATAATCTAAAATTATATAGCTTCTTTCTTTGTTTTACAGAAGTATTCATTCTTAAATTTGTCTTGAGTCTTCTGTCCATATGTGCTCGCAGTCTGGACTTCACCTATTTGACCCCTGCCTGACTTTTGTTACAGACCTTCCGCATCCACAAACTTGGTACATTGTTTGAGAAAAACAACAAATTGACTATACAGCTCATCTCATGTTTATGTAATCAAATTACTGGTGTTCCTACAACCACTGTTTCTAGTCCAAAGTTGTCACAATGAAGCAAATGCTCACTGTCATGTTGATACACTGTGCTACAGAAAAAACTTGACTGTTCCCAAACATGCAAATTTGCTGCACAGTCAGCCAGATCTCTGCACATATCTACTGCGCATTTAAGATTGTGACTGTCTGAAATTTTGCAGGAAAAAGCGAGTCTCAGAACAATGGAGGGTTTTATCAGTTTTAAGGTTTAAGGTAAATGCAAGGTTCCAGCAACCAACAGAGTAATTATAAGTTCATATTGAACTTACAGACAAATTCTGTCTGAGAAACCACACACCAAGCAGAAGGCGCTGTGATGCATTCTCTAATTGTGTAATTCCTTTAATAGACACTAGATGGGGTGCAATTCATTCGAATAGTTGAGGCACTTTATCGAAAGTGGTGTTTCATTGATGAAAGAATTGACTAAGGTATTGTTTTGCATTTAAATACTTTGTTGTACACACACACACACACACACACACACACACACACACACACAGATACACACACAAAATCTGTACCAAAATCTGTAACATTTTTTTCTTTAGTTTTCTAAAATTTTTATTCTCATGCTGTCATGTGCTTGTATTGTGTTGGCGTCAACAGTAGGAAGTCCACTGAGGGCCAGATGCTTACAAAGATTTGCACGGACTGGCGCACATAATTATTCAAATAATGCTATTATTTTTATGTTTTGTTTTTAATATTACAAGCATCTCTTTGTGCTTCATAGATGCTTTCTAAAATATTTTTCACGGAAAAAATGTGATTAATTGCAAAAATACGCAATTGTCATGAGACTTGCAAACAAACAACCTTTGTTAAAGCATAAATATTAACTACCCAAGAATGTGAAAATTATTGTAATCGTTTCTTTATGGTGTAATATGTGTAATAGTTTAGAGCTCTGTTAAACGGTGACAAAGATTTATGTAATATCACTGATCTGCATCTGTCACTCGTGTAAAACCAAACAGAGGAAAACCCAGAATCCAGCAACGCTTATAAAACGTTACAGCAGCAGTGACAGCGCTACAGGAGAGTCGCACGAATGTGGCGGGAGAGAAGAGGGCAACCGCTGCCAAAACCGCTAATCTCCGCACTAATCGCAATTTTGCCGCGACTGCGGGCAGGGTCAGTGTTCTCCCCCCCCGGTAACGACTGAAAACGGAGAACGCGGAATCGCACGCGCTAAGAGCTCGTGCATTCTGAAGGTGCTTCACACGTTCCTTGACAGGAACCAGCTGTTGTATCCATCTCAATCTCCAGGCGGGAAATGAGCGAGATTAAAATACAACGGTGATAAAATTAATACAACTTCGACAACGTTTGCACGAAAAGCGTGATCCTGCACTTGGTTAGCCAGATTTTCTCCGCACTTTGACAAAAAGAAAATACACAGAGTGTATTTTTATCAAAAAAGTGTATTTATTAAAAAATAATGATTAAAAAGTATACAGTGTCTATATATGAATTGTACCTTAATTTTAATGAGGCACCTCAATGGCTGATCCAGGCACATGGGTCAGACAGAAAGAAACCTGAATCTTTTTTGCTTTTGTGCAATTTGAAGAAGGGGTATTTATGACAAGCTGTAGTCAGGTGTCATTATGCTGAGGTTTTATTGGCAGTAACATAAACGCAAATCGGCCATCAGCTGTGATTCATCTTAGTAAATGTGTGATAAATTACTCAATTTCAACTAATGTAAGTGGGGGAGGGGGTGTATCTAAAATTGGACTTGCACCCTAGGGACTGTGCAACAGTAGGAGTGTTGTAGGCAAACAGGGCCTCATAACAAGGCATGCCCTGTCAGCGTCGGTGTGCCTGAGGCTCGTATCAAGGCCTACAGACAGTCTGGGCTGTTTGGCGAATGTAGCACTAGTGAACCTGCAATCAGAAAGAGATAAAAATCCTGTTTCTCCAAGGGCATGCTTCACATTGGGAAAGGCTGATACTGTCACCTAAGAACAAAAAGAAAACATTCTGAGCAAAAGATACAGACTACTGTTCATTTTCAGCATTTCTCTACAGTCCCCCCAATAGCCAGATTCACATTTATTCATATTTCCTAATGTATTTATTTATGATATTCAGTGCCCCCTCCCCACAACCTTCCAAAGTCCATTACCGTAATCCATCACAGTGGCATCCCCTGACACACAAACAGCTCAGTCACCATAGCAACCACCTCCAGCCCCACTATGCGCAGCTCAGTTCTGATTGGAAGACTGCCGGGCAGTCTGAGCCTGTCTGGGAGAAGTGGTAATTGGTTGGGAGTCTCCAATCATCCACCTCCCCACCCGCCCCTTTCACACTAGAGGGAGAAGGGGCAGCAGGGTAACGAACCCAGAAGGGGCGGGGGTATGTGTTTCGCTGGGGGCTGGAGGGGGGGCTGTGCTGAGTGTGTGTCTGGGGGGTAGGATATCTGGATCCCCTGGGAAAGCACTGTTATGTGTAGACAGGCAGAGCCCAGGGCCCTTTCTCAAACTGTATTTTCACTGTACTATAGAAAAAGCACGTAGAGAGGAAACTGTATGCCTGTTTGTGGGAGCATGAGGACCTGCGGTGCTGAATGTGTACCAGTGCTTTTTCACACCTTTTGAGAGGTCTTTCTGAAATTCGTACAGCAATAGCATACTAGTTCCAATACAGGTAATGGCATGTCCTGGCCTTACAAAAATCACTGGTTTTTGGGATGATGTTTTATATATGTTTGTGTGTGTGTGTCATATAGGAAGGATTAACATCTACTGGTTTCTGCCCAGATAGTCCACAACTTACTCTCTGAACCACTTCATAAAACAGGAAAGTATTTATCTTGCATTCTTTCTGAATAAAGATCACCAACCCTGAAGCTATCAGCAGATCCACTTTAGCAACAGCACAGGCTCCTTGTTCACTTAGACACGCACCGCCCCTCAGGCTGCCATCACTGCCCGTGGAAGGGCTGACCTGCTGCACGGTGGGAGGGAGTCCTAGCAGCTGTTCAGCTACCAAGGCAGCAGGGCTGCTCAAGCCAAGCTTGTTCGCTGAAAATGTCCGCCTGGGGTCAGGAGTTTCAGGCAAGCTGGTCCTTGTAGGCAGATGGCAGGGTTTTTAACACTGATCCTGGATCAGGTAGTGATCTGTGGTGTGTGTGTGTATGTGTGTGTGGGGGGGGGGCTGTCCAGGGTTTGCAAGAGCTGGAGGTGCTTTCTCTCTGCCAAGTCCTGTGGTAGCTGGCACTGAGGAAGAGCCAGGGCTCTTCCCACCAGCTGCCGTGAGCCCAACCCCCCCCCACTAAGCATATTCACAGCCAGATCAGGAATCGTTATACCATGCACAGAAACACAAAAGCCGTCTAACACACACAGATGCTCACACAAACAGCCATGCACACATGAGATGAGTCGTCCAGCTCTTCTAATTATCACCTCTTCTGTCGTTCCCCTCTGGACGCAAACCGGTGAAACCTCTCACCTTCTCCTTTGAGCATCTCCAGAAGTCAAAGCCGGTCCTGTGTGGCCCCACACAACTTCCACAACTTACCCATGAACACCACCTCAAACTGTGCACAGGAGTAACAACTTTTATTTCTCGCTTTGAAATGGAAGGTCTGCAATAGAGGAAGATGAGGAAATACCAATTGAAAATTTGAGTATTAAGCTCAGAAGACTAAATGGATTTACACAGGATGAGCATAATGATGACAGTTATTCATTTGCAGTTGTCATTTCAAAGCATTCCGAGATAAGAGAAAATAAAAGTCCAACATAAACAAACCCAGAGATCTGATCCCTCAGGTAGAGTACAAACAAATTCACTTTTTTCCAATTTTCCAACAAACAGCTACAAGGGGGGGAAAAAAAATCACACGCTCACACAGGAATTTCTTCTTTAAAAAAAAAGTGCAAGCAAGATCACAGCACAATATTTTACAATAAGACCATCCCTGCTTTTGCTGAGGGATGGGCACATTCTGTGGACTCCACTCTCCTGCTACACCCATATCTGAGAACTAGGAGGGAGGAGGGTTGGTTTGGGGGCAAAAAAGTGGTCCTGATTGCATTAGAGGAGAAACCAAACGATGTTCTAGAACAACACCTTTGTACTAAGATGCACCTTAATCGGGTCCGGAAATCCCTCCGGCAACCTAGTGTACAATGCGGTGAAGCACACTGCGTTCTGTTTTACCAAATCCCGATTTTCTCTCACGACATTCCCATTAGCTCTAAGAAACCATTCCTGTTTGCCTTGCCTATCAGAGTTTCTCATTTTCAACATTCATATAAGCGGTTAAAAAAAAATACATTTGAATGACATTTTCTGTCAGTGTATTAAAAATAAATGCTGCTTGAAGAATTCCCTGGCAAAAAGACAACTTCATAAATATTTACTGGGATTTGTGATAAAGGAAAATATGAAAACCCTCAAGAGTAGAGAAATTCTTTGGCTCTCCCGGACTGTTTGGGGCAAAAGCAAGGACACTGTAGCCAACTTTCCAGTGGTACCTCTTAATTGGGTAACACACCTATCGTTTGTGACTTGTTCTGCTGCCAACACCAAGGCCCTAAAGCCACCCATGCAAGGGTTCAAAAAAGTCATTGTTTGTACAGTCGTCCATGGCACCAGCTCATCACCATTAACGTCCCGTGGCTCCAGGAGGGCATCGAAGCAAGACTCCTTTAGGGATGGAAGCGTCTTCCTACCCGGTGAGAGAAGCTTCAGTACATATTTCAGAGAGAACATCAGGCGAAGCGGACTGTAAGTATGGCACCTCCTCAGTCTCTGCAGGTCTGCCAGTGGAGCTCTGATTCAGGCAAGACGCAGGGGTGTGACCCATTGACTTTTTTGCACAGCCTTCAGGCACACAAGCACAGAACAAAGAAATGCAAGAGCAGCACACCCAGACCGCACCCCGGGTCGTCTCGAGAGGTTTAAGAAAGCGAAGATCAAAGCGTTTGCGTTGCAGTGACGTGCAATGACACGTGTAAGCAATGGGTCACCTGCCTCCAGCCCACTTGACTCACGAACGTGTGCTGCAGATACATAAATGTTACTGATTTCATTAACAGTGGTTAAAATGGAATCAGTTCATTTAACGATGCTGAGGCTGGAGTGGGGAGAAATACTCCTGGGTAAAAAGGAACAGCAAGGTGCCGTTAAAATCAGGTCCAACGACTCTCACTCTAAGTCAACACCCAGCTTAACGCTCTCACACATAGCAAAGTCATCTCCACACTCTTTGATTTCAGCTGCAATTAAATTCTCAAACTACAGTCAAATCACACTACCATACATTACTTTCTCAAAAGAGATATTACATAGAAATTTGCCTCGTGCAGCACAAAAACAGCATCCTGTTTCCTGCTATCACTCATCCTTCTGTAAAGCTAAAGAAAGCACGTCATCACGTGGGTCGCCCCTTAAGAGGGACGTGAACACAAGAAATGGAGGAAAGAATGGTTAAAGAACACATGGGGCTTTTGGTTAAAACACACTTGTTTCAATGCAAGCTTGCAAACACATGCTGGCCTGCCAAAATACTCCTCTGGTATTACATTAATCGTACAGCACATTTTAACTGCATGCCGGAGCACGCAAAGCAGCCTGGTAGATAGCGGTGACATCATTCTACCAGTATTGTCACTGCCCCTTCATACAAAAAGTCAGCGTCTCTTCAAGAAGCTCCAGAAATATGTTGAACAAGCATAAACAAGGCCTAACCCTTGCTCTGTCTCACAAAATAAAATTTGGCCATGGCCACTCTGTCCATTGAAATTAAACAGGTCGAAGGAAGTTCCTTTTTAAAATTCCGATTCTTTCGGAAGCCCTCCCACCCAACACTGCCCCTAGCTCCCACTAAGCACCTGTTCGATAGTGGTTTTTCTTTTTCCACAAAGGTTTAAGAACGCACGCAGAGATTCAAACTACTCTGGAGCGAGTTACAAACACGTTATTGCAAATTAAGTGTGCTTTTTCCTCTTATTTTGTCCATAAAATGTTTTTTTTTTTTTAAATAACACCTAACACCATGCAAAGAAAACAAACAAAATGGAAAAATTGTTTGGGCTGTTTTTAAAACAAGGCCCAATTGATAAAAATCTGCATTGTTCACATATTTACAGACACACTTTCGCAGACACACAACAAATTGAAAGCATATCGAGTCCCATTCAATTCACAGCAATCTGATATTGGCTTTTTTTTAGACAAGGCTTAAGATACAGTATGTAATAGTCTCCTTAAAATCTTGATGTAGGAGAAGCTACTATCCAGGGCGATCACAGACGTTCACTCTTCCTGCAGGGTGATTCTCTGCCTTGAGTTGTAATATCAATCCAAGACATCAGAATCTAAATTCCACGCCCACAGGAGGAAATAACCCAGTTTGATTGGCTGGCACTCATGACTGACACCTCATTTTATTTTTCAATTTGACCTGTCATTATCACCATCTTCTGCCAGAGAGCCCAGCCTCCAGCCTCTTCCAAAGGCCTTTTGCATTTTTTTCCCCACAGCTAGGGGGGAGCTGGGCTGTAGTGGGGACCAGTGTTTGTCTGAAGGTCTTGCAGCTGTGAGCAGGCAGACAAGGCCCCGCCCTGTGCCCAGCTCAACTCAGTTCAACGGCCAATGTCAAGGTCACGCAGACAGCGCTAACGCGGGTGCAGACGTAGCCCTTCAGAGCGCATCTTGAGGGCACTCCGGCTAGGAGGATCCACTCGAGTGCCCTTGCGCGTCTGGTGTTAAACGGCTGTTCGTTAATGGAGAGCAGGGGGCAAGTGAGCTTTGCGGCGGGATCGCCTGGCTCGTTATTAACAAACCATGGCGAAAAGAGGCTGCCGACACTCACTACAAAGAGGTGAACTGGTGAGAGAACAAAGCACCTGTGCTGCAGGACAGTCTGACACCTCAGAGAGGTGCATCCCAAGATACTAGAGTGGGCGGGGCAGAAGCAGAGGGGTGTGGTCGTTTTGCTCAGAAAAGAATTTGATTGGTTGATCGGTGGCTGCTAGGAGCCTGCACAGGCGTTGTGGGTAGGGTGGGGTGGGGTGGAAAGGGGCAAGGAGGGGAGTCACGTCGGACGGAACTTAGGTCAGGGTGATGTAGGCCGATGCCTTTTCTTTCAGCTGCCGCAGACACAGGTGGCAACTCCAACTCCCTGTGAGAAGGGGACAGCCAGATGTCAGTGTGAAGCAACACACACTATTGCATGATCTGCCCACAACTAACAAAGAGCGCCATTCAACAACCAATTTTAAGAAGACATTTCACCTTAAAACCCACTTACGCAGTTTTCACAAAGATCACATTCACCCATCTTTTCTATTTTGGGATATATATACTTAGCTAAAAACAGAATCTACATACACTGAAGTGCACACTTACGCACTTTTAAGTGCTGACAAGTCTGTGCAAAATAATCGGTTATTGCGTTTTCTTCAGTTCCACAGTTGTATAATAGGACTTAAATTACATAAACATTTTAAATTATTTATCATATATGTATATTTTCAGTTCTGAAATTATTGTGTTATTTTATATCCACTGTGCTAATACTACTTAATATAACAGTCTGTGTGCTTCCTGCAGTAGCACCTCCACTTCAGAACCACTGTAGTGTTTGTGTTGTTTAGGTGCTCCACTGTCTTTTCATTTGGGCATTCTTGACCCCTCTTAGCTTTTCTTAAAATTTATGTGATTTCTGTATGTGCACACCAGGGTTATTACAGTTTTGAAATTTTCATTAGTTCTTATTTTTATTTAGTTTAACTTATCAGATTTCAGTTTTGTTTTAGTTTTAGTACTTTTAGAAGAGTATTAACAGTTATATTTTTATTTTACTAAAATGGCTAGTTTTAGTTTTCTGCCAAGTAGTTTCGCTGTTTTGTAATTTCGGTGTGAGGATTAAGGAGTAGGAATGTTAAAAAGTTAGAGCCATTAATCAGAACACCGACATCCTCTTGCATATTGATATTTTGTTTTCAAAAATATAAATTTTATGAGGCAAGATGGAACAAATAAAAACTAATGTTTTTTTTTATGACATGATTTTGTATTTGTTTAGTTTGCATCATGCATTTAATTTTATCGTATTATTTTTGCAAGTATCGTATTTTTGCAAGTCATCATTTTATTTTTATTTTAGTTAATGAGTTCATTTATTAATGCGTGGTTTTTATTTTCCTGATAGTTTCCATACATGATCATAACCAGGGCTGACTCTAGGCATAAGCGACCTAAGGTTAGGGCCCCCAACTAGCAGGGGTGCCCCACTATTGCAGTACAAAAAGTCTAATGACATGCCACTAGACGAGGATGTGAATGAAGTAGCTCAAACTGTTGTTTTTTTACTCTAACACTGTTACACAGTTTATTGGCAGCTTGTAACCATACAGGCTGATATGTCTGTAAAGCGGATTGCAGGGGAGGTGACCTAGCAAAACACACTCCACACAAATGGTAGCAAGCTAAGACTCATCTGTGAAACACATGCACACAACACAGAACATAACTACACACTTTGGACTAACTTAACTAACATACATAACATGACCACGACGAAAATACATTTAACGTCATTTGCCGGTACTATATGAAAGCATGCAAATTACAGCGCCGGCCACTACGGACAGAAAAAATATATTAAGAAAATAACACAGAAGAAGACTGACAATAATTCTTAGAAAACTGAGAAAGTTCTGGTATTTAATATTATTGGGTGATGTAATCAAAGCGGCAATAAAACACACTGTAAATAAACAATAACCTACGGCTGCAACCAAAAATCAGCTGAGTTTGTACCGATGCACCAAACTTTTAAAACCAGAATGATGTAATATTGACGGATTAACATTATTTAGCAGTTACAGTTATTAGTCAAGGTGTTCTTCACAAAATCGGTTCTGTTTGTCGGTTCTGTTTGTCTTGTATATTCTGAGCTCTATTTTTGCAGGGCACAGTGTTATATATCCAGTGGACCAAATATGATTATAAGTAATTTTAAAAGCATTAGTTAAATACACATAAGGCACTTTAAGCTAATTTGTCTCTGGTAAAGAGGAGACTTCAAGGAATTAAGCACTTTAACTTTTTTTTCTGTAGCTCCACTAAAAACAATTACGAAGCTAACTTTATGTTAACCTTTTATGTCAAAACAATCTAGTGCTTGAAAAACATGTAAAATACATAGTTACATTTTGGACAGAAAAAAATATGTTAAATAACTCTTTTATGGGTTCCAATAGACCCCCAAAAGACCATTAATGTTTGTAGAGAGCTCAGTTGCCAAAAGCGCTGCCTAGCACTGCACAGCTGGTACCTACCCTCTGGGGGCTCTGCCATTGGGGGGCTCAGGCAATACATGTGGTACCCTCTGTCACAATCATCACAGAACAGCAACTGATCCTGTAGGCACAGAGGCACAAGACAGAAAACACCACTGAAATAAGATTCTTATCAGATGAGGGACTGCCTGAGTGAAAAAACAGTAGTGGAGGTGGGGGGAGGAGCTCCCATAAATCTAATGTTCCCAGGAGGCTGTCTATAAGGAGTCTTCTACTGAGCAGAGAAGGCAAATGGAAGACAGAGAGTGTGCAGTGAATTAGCCTCCATGCTACATCTGGCTAAACAGCCTAAGACGCCTCTAGTCACATGGTCACTAAATTTGCTCATTTGTCTGAAGTTAAAAGGAACCTGGGTGTATCAAGGGTCATTTTATCTGTGAATGAGAAGCATAAGGGTACGGCCCATGAATGTATGGGCTGGGGTCGGCTCAGAAGCCACAGACTGATGAATAAGGGGTGCTCAGCTGGGGGCCATGCTCACCCGTGATAACATGTAACCTCAGTGGAATAAAGGCTTCACCCTAACACTTATCAACAGAATTATTCATGTCAAGCTTATTCCTTTACCTCAAATGCATATGTCAAGGCTTCTGTTCTGTCTAATGTTGTCAGATTATACTATTTGCAATGGTTCTACCACCCAAAAATTGCAATATTAAATTTGCTAACCACTGGATGTTGTATCTGTACCAGGATAAGTCAGTTGCAGGCACTGAGACTAATAATAAATTTTATCTGGCTGAAAATGTTTGTCCTTTAACACCAATGAGAGCAATTAGTCCTCTGTTTTGAACTTAATACTTTATGTTTAATGTAAACCAACATTACTCCCAGTCTCACTGCATGTATCCTGTTGTCACATTATGAAGTTTACACTGAAATTGTCCCATGTAACACAAAGTGTAAACATGTGAATATTCTTGTTCAATTAAAAAAATATGAACATGTTGTCTGAAAACGGATGAATTTGACATTGTGGGACCCAGACTAGGCCACGACTACGTCCCCACCGAGAGTCGCAGCTTTGCTGGAGGGAGACAGTGAGCTCAGTCACTCTGTAGTGGGCACATGAGAGAGGCGATCCAATCCTCTAGACAACACTGATGTTTTCATGAGGCATGGTTAAGGGTCATAATATACTTCTAATTTATTAGGAAGGAAGATTTGTATTTAAAAGTGACCCTGGGGAAAGATTTAAATAGGTCAGGATGGAGTGACAGCAGATACGTGACGGAGTGACGTCAGATAAGTGGAGGACTGACATCAGAGAGGTGGAGGAGTGACAGCAGATATATGAAAAAATGACAACAGATAGGTGGAGGAGTGACATCAGAGAGGTGGAGGAGTGACAGCAGATATATGAAAAAATGACAACAGATAGGTGGAGGAGTGACAACAGACAGGTGGAGGAGTGACATCAGAGATGGAGGAGTGACAGCATATATATGAAAAAGTGACCATAGACGGGTGGAGAAGTGACATCAGAGGAGGAGTGACAGTAGACAGGTGGAGGAGTGACATCAGGGAGGTGGAGAAGTGACAGCAGATGGGTGGAGGAGTAACATCAGAGAGGTGGAGGAGGGACATAAAACATATGCACAAAGGTGTGGAGCTTACGTCATTCTCTGAAGTGCCACAGAGGCTGCAGGACTTGCACTCAATGCACTGCCAGCGGTAGGTACGCACGGCAGCTGTCATGTTCACTGTGAACTGCAGACAGGAGGGGTGGCCTGGAGAGGAGGGTGAAACACAGACCTTAGGAACATCATTATTATCAAAGACTGCACCGTCACTGTCACCATCATCACATTAATCACCACTGTGCACCACAGAAGTCAGTCAGTCAGTCAGTCAGTCATCAGTCAGTTATCTTCTAAGCCGCTTCATCCTGTTAAGGGTCACGAGAAGCCTGGAGCCCATCCCAGGACACATAGGGCACAGGGCAGGGGACACCAAAGTCACGGTGATTATCACGACCACAATCATTAGTGCCGTCACTGACTTCTACCATTATCAAAATCATCATTATCCTGAATACTACATTGTTATCGTACTATTATTGCTATCTATAGTGTCAACCAGCCTTAGTCAGCACCATCATTGTTAAAATCATTGCTACTATTATGTGCAGAATATACTGAACATATGTTCCTCCCCTCCTTCTCATGTCACAGATTTAAATTGTCTGATGTTTTAGAGTGAAGATTCTCTGAGCCCTTCTGTAGTACGCCTTCATTCTGAGGTCCACCCAAGTGTTTTAAATGCATTCTACATAATATTATAAATTAATTAGCTCAAAGTGAATGAAGTGAATCTCACTATACCTGGGATGAGAGCCAGCGACAGCCCCACTCCCACCCAAATGCCTATGCCAAGACTAGCTCAGGTGTGTCACTCCTGGAGTGCTGACAGTTTGGCCTTAACTGCTCTTCTGTGCTATTGATTTTGTCAGATTTCCCATTTGTGGGCCTGACCACTCTCAGGTATTGGGCTATAAAGAGTTGATAACACCTGGAACTGTGCCTCTAACAACCCCACACCCCCTTCCCCCAGCGTTTCCAACGCATACGTGCTCATTGGTCACCCATACCTGACCGCCCGCAGTCAGCGCAGGAGATGAGGTCCTCAGGGCAGCCTGTCTTCTTGGAGCCGCCCAGGCAGAAGTCACAGTAGCCGTTGGGGATGACAGAGCCATCAGGGGCTTTCTTGGCTAAGAAGGGACCAGGGTGGAGAACACATTATTGTAGAACAGCTTGACTTTTCCCTCTGTTTTTTATGTCATCTTACTGGAACAGCACAGCCAGGTCAGTGATTTACAGGGTTCTCGAGACAAGCACCATAAAACAGGACTTTTCTTTCTCTCCTAGCACTTTCCCCATTCGGGGTGTCACAGAAAGTTTGTCGGTTATTGCTGACTGGCAACATAAAGAGCAACATGCATTTCACCACAGACAGGGTGCAGACATACCTGATGGGCAGCAAATGTTTAAATAATAGAAAAGCACACAGACTTAATACTGCAGGGTACAATGAACATTAAAACTCCAAACTGCCCTTTGTACAGCACAGCTCAGAAGCCAAACCCATTAATGGAAGAAGCAGAATCTTCCTGTGCCAAAAAAAAAAAATAAATAAATAAATACAGATGAAAACAGGGACTGGAAAAGACAAGACATGCCTAGGCAGAGGATGGGGGTGCCGCTGGTAGAGGACGATCTGACGCCAGAGGCAAAACAACCTCGAGACGGACTCCCCGCTGCACAGGGCTTTCCCCGTCCCATATGTTTGTTTTGGAACTGTGAGCAGCGTCATCCCTTGGAGGGCCACAGCCTGGGACTTTCCCATTTCTGCTCAGCCAGCAGAGCATGGAGGAGAATGGGCTACAGATTCTGCCAGAGAGCCTCAAGGCCACTTCAGTATTGTTACAGAGGAGAGAGGATTGCTGGCTGGCTGTGCCTTGGGGATACACAGCTGCAGGGCGGCACTCGTTATATTAAAAAAGATAAATAAAAGATAATATGAGTGGCTATCTGTTATTACAGCCTCTACAACATAATTGTTTACCCTATGAAAAATGTTATGTTGTTTATTGGAGCACACTGTTTGTGTGTATGTCATTTCAAATTTATTACATTACAGAACAAAATAAACACATGCTCGTGTATGCACCTACAAACACTCACTCACACACACACACACACACACACACACACACACACACACACAAACACCAAATAAGCCATTAAGACTGAATTACATTCTACAAGTATACAAACTTGATGCTAGCACACATGCAGACACACACACAAACACACACACTTTGTCACTGTCTCACACACACACACACACACACACACACACGTGCCCACACGGCACACTACCAGAGGCCCATGCGGTACAGTAATCAGCCCTGTTCTGCCCTGTGATTTGGAAAGCCCAGGGACACTCTGAAGTGGGTATTAATCCTGCTCTCTCTGGACTGTAATGCCGATGGCAGGGGACAGGGTTGGTGGGGGGATCGTGGTGCCAGCAGGAGATTGTTTTCCAGAGGGCAAATCTATAATCCCTAAAAAAAAAAAAAACAGGCCTCTGGCCCTGACCACAAAGGTAATGTGGTTTATGAGTGTTATCCATAATGCTATAATGCAGTCATCTACAGTCTCACTGTTTTACATATACATCATGGAACAAACTATACACTTAGCACATACAGGTATACAAAGCAATTTAACTGCTTATCTTAACTGTGAGCTATTTCCAAAATGGGAAAAATGTGTACACTAAAACTGTAAGACCAAAAATTAAATGAGTTTTGACTAAAACATACTTCATTAAGAAATCATCCAATACAACTGAGAAAGACAAAACTAAAGACAAACATATGAGTGCCATTTTTCTTTTTCGCTTCACACACACTATACAAAATGGAGACCGGTCAAGTAAATTTCTCCTACCTTTTAAACAGAATAACAAATACAGCCAAAACATGGAAATGTTGGGAATGAAATGGAAATTTGTCCCACGATATCATCACACATTCACTTCTGCCTGCCCATAATGAACCAGTGACCCCTCCTCAGAATCAGAAATCACAATGTGGGCAGAGAAGGAGCACCACCTAAGGCCTGCAGGTGAAAAGCAGGTGAGAGCGAGGCAAAGCGGGTGAAAGCAGGTGAGAGCGAGGCAAAGCGGGTGAAAGCAGGTGAGAGCGAGGCAAAGCGGGTGAAAGCAGGTGAGAGCGAGGCAAATCGGGTGAAAGCAGGTGAGAGCGAGGCAAAGCGAGTGAAAGCAGGTGAGAGCGAGGCAAAGTGAGTGAAAGCAGGTGAGAGCGAGGCAAATCAGGTGAAAGCAGGTGAAAGCGAGTCAAAGCAGATGTGAGTGGGTCAAAGTAGATGAAAGCAGGTGAGAGCGAGTGGGCAACACACTGTGACAGTTTTGCTTCAGATGAAACAGTCCATACCAGCACACATGCTCACAGTGGCAAACACTGTAAGTGCAAAGTGTGGCTAACCCAAAAATGAAGCCAGGCTGTTCTCAGACTTAAACTGAACATGTAGAAGTTGCAGACAGGAATGTGCTGCCTCACATTGTTTATCTGGCTCCTATTATCCCTACTTTTTCATTTACCTCAGAGAAAGTTTTGCTTCAGGAAAATAACACAGATGAACAAACATGCATGTACTGTAAACACACTCACACACACAAACACAAGCATGTACATACACACACTGAGACAAACTTTTGTTTACACTTTTGACTAAATGCTGAAACATTGTGTCAAAACACTGAGGCCCAAAATGAGCCAAAAGAGGAGAGAGTGAGCTACTGCCATTATACACCACTGAGTAACACTCTCTGTAGATCAGTGACAGGCAGACAGAGTCCACAGTGAGCCACAGCCTCCATACACCACAAAGCCACAGCCTCCGTACACCCCAAAACCACAGCCTCCGTACACCACAAAGCCACAGCCTCCGTACACCCCAAAGCCACAGCCTCCGTACACCCCAAAGCCACAGCCTCCGTACACCACAAAGCCACAGCCTCCGTACACCACAAAGCCACAGCCTCCGTACACCACAAAGCCACAGCTGTCATACACTGGTGCACCACAGGTACTGTATACCTGCAAATCCATCATACTGTAGTGAGCCACAGCCACAGTACATCAGTTACACAGTTAGACCCCACGCCAGTGATCCACCATCACTGTATACAGAGTCACAGCGGACACACCTGATGGAAACCTTCCAATAATCCTCAAATAAATTAAAAAAGTGCTTAGAAATGACAAGTGGACTGCATGTGCTATCTCTTCTTTTTATCTCTCAATTTCCAAGATACGCCCCATTGTTGGGCGGCAGGCAGGCAGGGTTAGGTACAGCAGGGCCTCAACACACAGTTGCCTGAGTACGGAGAGGGGCTTATGTACAGAAGAAAATACTTGCAAGGCTTTAGGGTAAACAGCACCCTCCCATCCCACTTCTAATGTGCCTGTCTCCCAATTACCCCTCCTCCCCCCACAGTAACACCCTTCCAATTACTGAGAAAATACAGCAGGAATACCACACTTCACAGCTTTCAAGTGTGTCTTGAGTCCACAGGGAATTTTGGGAGAGTGTTTCCCCCCCCACACCCCCCAAGCGTCAGACTCCACTTCTCATTCCTCCAGCTCCCTATATCGCCTTCTGTTTCCAGGCCCCGCATTTATATCTATATCCACCTTCCTCATTATGCATTCCTGCTAATGTGTAGCTGCATACATGCTATGGTCAAGATGCCCTGTCGCCTGTCCATCTCAGCGCCTGAGGTTAACTGTAGCAAACTGTGGGCTTGTTATCTGCCACCCCGGTGTATGCCTGTAAACCGCTGTGAGATGCTCCTTGGCCTTCCATGTGCACATTAAAAGAACCAGGTAAGCATGGAGCCAGAGGTTGAAAACAAAGGTTAAAAAGCTCTGCATTAGTGCACATCCAAATGTCACAGTGTGAAAACACACACCTGGCACTAAACCATCGCTGCTGTCTAATAAACAAAGCCTGGCTAAGAAAGAATACAAGTTATGGTTGCTACATGCTGAAAAAAGACATATGCAGGACTGCTACGTCACCCCTTCATATTCTACTCACACTCCCACACAACCTGAAACACACACACTCCCACACACTCACATGCATGCACGTGCTACACTTGCTATACAATATAATCAAATCACATGTGACTTGTCATCCGTGTGAGGACTTTACACTGACACTCACTTTTTTAATTTGCTGTCTCAAGTTGAACTCCAAGAAATTAAATTGAAAAGACAAAACAAACAAAAACTTTTAGAACTTTTTTTGCACTGACCATTTCTAAAGCTTGCAAAGCTATTTGCAGATTATTGCAAAATGTGTAGGGCTCTCTGTGTTCTCACTCATTAGCTGTGGCTATTTATGGAATTAACTCTTGAACACGTCTTTCGTTTTCAGTGTGCAAACAAGTACATTTGTTCAGACAAACCTAAGTAACTTAGGTTACGTGATGCTACAATTCCACAGTGCCAGTTCCAATCAGTCAAAATAACAACCGCAACAACAATTAGCTAATGTCTATTCCCTTGAAACTACGTTGCTATACAATATAATCAAATCTTTATTTTTTCCCCAGATGTCTCTTGTCATTGCACATCAAAGAAATTACTTCCAGTGTAAAAAAAAAATCCATTAAATTTTTTCTGGCACACAAATGGTCCATGTGTCCTCAGCTGCTTGAAATATGAAAAATAATAATACAATTAAAGTATATTAAGCACCATCTCAAAATTCTGTACCTCACTATTTAACATAAGGTCAGCGTTGATTTTATATGCACTTCCTGAAGGTTCACACGCCCCAGATTTACAACTTCCCCTTCTGTGCAAAAGCCTTCACCCAATAAAGTGTTTAAAACAGCAACCAGAGAGCAAGTTCACTGGTGTATTTGGACTCCATTTACATAAATCACCATTTTAAATTTGCCTGAATCTGATGTGTGTTTTAATGTTGGCATAAATACTTTCTGCATCTGTTGGCTGGTGTAATTAAACACATGTTTTGCATTGCTATTGTGTTCTCTCTTATAATAGGCCACCAAGCCAAAGGTGCATAAAAACTGACGTACAGACATGGGATGGGGGGAGGGGCTGGTGCTGGTGGCACATCTGACCCCTCAGCATCTCTCAAGTGGGGCATGAGAGCACGTGCCTAAATCCCAGAGCAATAACGGGTCCCGCATACACTCCGCAGCCTCTGCTGCTCCGTCCTGTCGACGTCCCGCGTAGCGGCCGCTCCTTCCCCGGCAAAGAGCTCACCGCAGAGGTAGGGGACGAATTAAAAAGGATCGATGGCTGGACCCAGGATACGGCCGATCGCTCCGACTGCAGCACGTTGTGCTCGGCAGCACTAGGCCCTGCGAAGGGCGTGCGTGTTAAGGTGCCCCTTAGCACCTTGCGCACAGGTGTACGAGCACCACGCAACTACTTGACACGGGGATCCTGTCTCAGCTGACGGTTCTCTCCCTATGAGCGACGTGGACTCTGATGATGGATGAGCTATGTGCATATTTCACCAGAGGACAGATATGCATCTGTGTGCTCTCTGGCAGAAGCAAAAAAAGACAGTGTCAATGTTTATGTCACGGCCTCACATGGTCCTGAAATAAATATAATAGCTTCTCCCGCAACCTCTGAGTGCTGAGCACTACCTCCTCCTGACTCTCTGTGCACATATAAACATGTTACCCAAGTATAAGGCAGAACCTTGGATGTGTGCGAGACGCCATTAGAAGGACCCAAATTCACAGCATAGCGTTAACACTGGAGCTCCAGAAAGGGTTTTTACAAGTACTGCAGCATGAGTGGATGTGGAAAGAAGGTGACATCCTCAGACCAGAATGGCATCTGTCAGCCAGAGAGTGCCAGAATCCCAGCATGTTTGAAAATTGAACCAAGCCTGCTGAAATATCTGTCAGCTGTTCCTCTTGTTGTGTCGGCTCATTTAAACGATACATCGTAAAGATATATTTTTAATTCCTTCTTTTGTCTTTTCCTTAGCCTCCATTGAACCCTCTGCCCCCAATCCTTCTACCCACCATGCTCCCTCCATCACCCTCACCCAACCCCCATTTATAACAAACTCTCTCCCCCGTCTGTGCTCAATGTACATAACAACATACTCTTTAGGATGGGGCTCACTCGTCGCCATGGCGACATGATTGCTAGGCAACAGCAATCTCTCTTCCTGCTATGTTGCCGAGCAGCGGCGGCAGTGACAGCAAGGCAGTGAGCAGTGCCATCACACGCCTGTTCGGGGCCTAGTTCAGGAAACACAATATATGGGCTCAAGAAGAACTATGTGGAAGATCAGAACATGAAGCAGAACAGAGGGGGCTGAAAAATTATGGGATAGAAATAATAGTACAGACACAAAGACCATATTCCACTACAAAGCCCTGATGGGAGACTGAAATAAGTGTGTACAAAATGGGTCACTTTTCAGACACCCTGAAATGAGGGGGTATTCCACTATAATACTGCACTGCCCATTTTGTAGTGTTTACTGCAGTTGTTGTAGGGTGAGGTAAAAATCCAAAACACACAGTAAAACATTTTAATCATCCTTTTTTAGGTTTAACAAACCTCACAGCACTACATCTTAAACCTGACTCAACCGATAAAGTAAAATCAAAGGTTTCCTTGAAGATGTACAGGACTGGAGATTGGATGATCCAGGGTTGGCTCAGACGAGCAAAAAAAAAAAAAAAAAAAAAGAAAACCCAACGACCTTCAAAGTCCCAGTTTGTGCACACCCCCTCATTTTGTGGAATCTCTCAGCTGTCCATCTGGATAAAGAAGCGCCTGGATCTACACTGAGCATATGGGACGGACTTGGCCTGGCCTGAGTCACTCTCTACATTCCCACAAAACAAGCTTCAGGTGCACACAGGAAAGGCAGCGTGCACAGCAAAAAAAACCCCCATGCCCCACCCTGCGCCATATGAAAAAGAAAAAAAAAAAAAAACAGGGCAGCAGCCATGAATTTTAATGCCCCACCTTGTCTGCACAACCAGCCAATTTCAGCTACAGAAATAAGTTAATGGCTAAAATGAGGAGAAATAGATAAATAGTAAGGGGGAAAAAGGAGAAAGAAGAAAATCTCATCTTCTGGTTGAATAATACATCATTTTTCAAATAAAAAAAACCAAGTGTGAGCGAGGGAGTGCGAGGAGGGAGGGGGTGGAGTAAAAATTAAATGAAAAGGGAAGAAAAAAATGTGAATTCCATCAAAACCTGCAGTTCAGTCGTTTGTGCTGGTCTGCATAGTAGGCGTAGACAGTGGAACGAGGCCTGTCTAGACACTGTAAATACTGTCTTTCTGGCTGTTTATTAACACATGAATAATGTATGGCCAGCACTGCATTATTACCAATGTTATTAATATTTGTGGTGCAATCTATCTCTCACTCAAAAAAGTGAAAATAAAAAATGCGCACATATGTATGAGAAGAGTGTAGTAGTGCAGGTGTTTGTGTTCTTCGCACGCTGCCTCACGCTTGCACAACGAGCCTCCCTTCCTGTTTTAGGAACGCTGAAGTAGTGCGAGGCTTTTCATGGAAATCAAGGACTCAAGTGCACCAAATAATAAGGCTTTGACTCAATCTCACGGACCAGAGATGTGTGCTTTGGACAGCTGCTTAATTTCTTGAACAAGCGCATCTAATCAGTGAAGATATCAGTGATGCCGACCGATTCCGTGTGCAGCTGTAACATGCAGGCCAGTGAGAAGAGTCAGGGACAGCTTTTCCGGACACACGTGGATGCTGTCCAGTGTTTCTGCTGCATGTTGATTCAAAGCAAATATGAACAGTGACCGCTCACAATGAGCACATCACCTAACTGGAGTAAATATGTTGTTGTAATTTCACTAATAATTTCAATGTAAAAAAATTTTGTATGTTGCCAAACCACAACACTTGCACAGAGTTGATGCTGAGCATAAAAAGTATTAATGTTGCACTGTATACAAAGATGTAGGATTTGTTTCAGTACTGGTAGGTGCAAAATCAGCCCCCTGTAACTCTGCCCCCATAAACACACAGAAGGGTTCAGTAGTCCCACAATATTGGTAGGGACGTGTCATTAGCCTTCATACCCACAACTACACCCTTGACTTTCTGGGTGCATTGTGTTACAAAGAGTTTGTGGTATGAAAACAGAGTGTAGCTGTTTTAAAAAGGGACTTACGTTTGTGGTTGTTTTTGCGCTGAAAAGGCAGGGTGTGGCGCTCTGAGTCCTCCTCACCTTCTTCATCTGCCAGGTGGGTGTGGGTGTAATGGTAGCTCAGCCCTGGCCGGTTCTTGTAGCGCTTCCCACAGACTGGAGACACACACGCACACATACACGCACACACAATTGTTCATGTACCAGGTTGGTACAAGTACTGAAAACAGCTAATTTCAGTATTTATAGAGCTACTTTTAAAAGAATTACACTGAAATACAGGAATGAAACACAAAACGTCAATCAAAAAGCAGACTTTCAGTTTTCTATGCATAACTAAACTGTATACATTTGTATGCATAATTAGGTCTTACCAGTAGTGCAGTATGTGATTGCATCATTGCAAAGTTCATTCATACATTTAACCCATTATACAGTACTCTAATTATTTCCTGCATTAAACTACTAGCAGTTACTTCATTTACCAGGGAGCCTTAAGCTGTCTACTTCTCAAGGGAAAAGACTGTTATATACAGAGGGCATTAATACTGCTTTGTGGATTTCTGAGGCATGCAGCTCAGACTGCTGCGGCAAAGTCACTCACTGTCACAAACATACGGTTTGTCCCTGTCCTCCATCAGCGCTGGCTCCTGTCTCTTCCTCATGCCTCCTACTCCACAGGCCTGGAGAAGGACACAAACACACAACCCATAGCCACATCTCAAATGAATAAACAAACTGCTGTAGGTCACCGGTCACATGCATGTCCGTGATGTGCGATTTAACACACAGACACAGTGTGTGATTCTGTGTTGATCTCTGTTCCAAGCAGCTCTGTGGTTTGTGGTTTCATGCTGATCGGTGATTTGAATATAGAGCTTACAGACAAGTCTGTGGTTGCACACAGTTCAGAGGTTTGGCCCAACCTTCATTATGGTCTCATAATGGTCGTTGAGACGACACACAACTAAACTTTGTACTATGTTAATCCACCTATGTCAGTCACGGACAAGTAGTTTGGTTTCTGCAAAGCATGCCTGAGTCCATTCCATGATGGTGCCAACCTGTCTCTTTCCGTCTGCCTCTTTCACTGTTTCCATGGACAGTTCCTTGTAGTTCCAGTTCCAATGACCTTGGAGAGGTCTTTGGATCTTGTGACATGGTTATACCATTTCAGTTTCCTTTACTTCACTGTTGCCAGCAGAGCTTAGTATAGACCTTTATTGCGGGTGAGGATATTATAGATCTCCTCGGTTGTGATATGGTCCATGAGTGAGATGCCAAGAACTGTTCTAATACACCTTATCTCCACTGTCTGAGCTCTTCGTAGGTTTGCTCCTGTGTCCAGGACTCACATTCATATACGAACATGGAAAGAACCAGTGCTTTTGTTACCTTTAACTTGGCCTTAAGTCTGATGTTTTTATCTGTACCTCACCTTGGCTAATGCAGGTGTTGAGTGTGCTGTTCTTCAGATGACTTCACTCTTTGAGCCCTCTTTACTAATGACGATACCCCAGTAACTGTCTTTGAGCCCTCTTTAGTAATGACGATACCCCAGTAACTGAACTGGATTATTGCCTCTGATTCTGTCCCTGGACAGACATATTTGATCTTGATTTGTTGCTCACTGTTTTCCATCAGTTTTACCTTTTTGGCATTGATCTGCATACCATCCAGTCACTTTGCTAGTTGGTGAGCCCCTCTTCACATCAATGCCTTGTTTATAGAGATTCAGTGCATATCAATGGCTTCATTTAGTTCTGTGGTTTGTAGGAAATTATTCCATGCTGCTCTGTGTTTCCTCTGGGCCCTGTTCCTTTCTTAAAGGCACTGTGCCTTTTACTGTCACTTCATGTCTGAGTGTACTGTAAATTTGTCCTTTAAACAGCTCCAAAACCATAACGCTGGAAAGGCTCTCACTGGATGTTAAATTAAATTCTGAAATTTGGGAGTCTATTGGCATTGAAGGAATGCTTTATGGGATGCAGGCTTCATATCCGGCAGCACAGTCACACAGCAACAAGTTTCACAAACCACAGCAAAACGAGCATGTAACAACAGCACAAACAAACAAACAAACAAATAAATAAATATATAAATAAATAATAGCCTTAGCTTAGACATTAAATCATATTGAAGAACAACAGATATAAAGAAGCTAAATGTTACATTATCATAACTATTATAAATCAGTTTCATACCACCTCTTAGCATCAATATTCTTAGATGCAGTGCCCAAAAAGTGTAAGGACGCCATTTTAGGCTTCGACTCACTGATGCCGTGGCTAAGTGTATGTTGTGCCAGAGCCAAACATTCACAGTCAGACTGTCACAGCTTTTTACCTTATCATTATTCCATCCATGTTCGATTTAGTTTAGGATTTCAGGAGGAGAAATAAAAATGACACTATTTTAAGGTAAAAGTGTAGACAGGAATACATCTGTGGGCAGAACAAGTGGGAGAGATGTGGAACAGCCAGAGCGTCCTGTGCTCCTCTTAAGCAACTCTTATTAAGTCAAACGATAATGAGTCATTTACAGTAATAACAACAAATGCTAACAATAATAGGAGGTGCAGCTATCTCTGTCACGCAAATAGCTCTGTACCTTTCAGCTTCAGGTGTTTCCCAAGCTCAGGTTCTTCCTGTTTCAGAATGAACTGGTATGAATTTGAATGAAAAGTCCCATCATGCACTGGTGAAACAGATCTATAAGGAATTGGGGTGGTGCTCCCAGAGCTCATTGATTTACGTGACTTTAAGAATGAGCACCCAGTAACGCCCTGGGTTTTTCCATTTTAAATGGGTGACCACTGCTTCCGTATGCTCACAGGTAGCAACCTTCAGACATCCGTGGCCGCTCTGTTCATAAATTGACATCATACTGAAAGGCGTGTGTCACATGCAGTCGTGAGCTCACTTACAGTGAGGTCAGTTACTAATAGATTCCCATACATCTCTTGGAATTCAACTGCAATCATTTCACATACTTTTGCTGCTGTCTGCTCTCTGTACCTTTTCCCCACCTACACTGAATTTTACATTGCAAGAATTACTTTAATATTTATTTTCTCTACAGCCAAGTGGTTTAAGCCAAGAGCTGGCAGTTTCACAGAATTTGAAATGGCGAGAGTTTTTCCATTTACATTTTTACTGTTTCACTGCACCAGAGATGTGTGGAAAACAGGGCTAGATTTTGGTGTTCAGTGCCGGTGTTCTGCCCTCGTCATATAAACACATCTGGGAAGGGTTTTTTCCTGGACATTTTTAAAAGTGTGTAGATTTCTTTAAATTGTTTATTGTTTTGTAAAGACTCCCAAATCACATTAGAAATTATTTAAACTAAATAAATTTATTTCTGAATGACATGTTAATTGTCATATTGATAATTTTGAGCCATGAAGCCATGTCCCTGCTAACTGTATCACACTGCTTAGCTGACACACACTTACTCGGCCCTTAGTGCGGTTCTTGCGCTTTGGAACGTCGTCCTCCATCTCCTCTACGTCAAGCTCGTGAGGGAAGTCACCCACCAGCAGCTTCTGCAGGAGAGCAGAGGGACCCCCCTTTCAGCAGGGGTTCCAAGACACGCTCTAACAGGGTGCCAGAATAAGGCTGCATTTCACAACAACACGCATGCAATGGACATATGCATCTTCAGCCTAAAGTCTGCTGCATGACTGGAATTGCTCTGCTCCGCTGTTTTCTACATTACTCTCATACTGGTGAACCCTACCCACAGAGTAACCGTAACACCATACCTAGTTGTCTAAGTGCTGCTACCTCTTACTCAGAGCATCAACTCACCCCATTTTATTTCAACTCCCAAATGTGTTTTTGTTAAGGAACAGCAAGTGATAGTCATATGCAGCACTCAGACTGCTTTTCTCTGGTAAAAATAAAGGTGCCTGAGGACTAAACAAATGAGGCTAACTGAGATGTGAACAGCTCATGCCCAGGCCCAAAGGTCCTTGCTTGGATACACGATGATGGAAATCCCCAGGCTGAGAGGCCTGTTCCCAGAGGAGCCATAAGCAGAGCGCCAGCCCTTGTTTGAGATAATAATTAGCTAACTCTTGACCTACGGGACCGTTATCCTTTGCTGAGCAGGTGGAGCCAATACAGATGTCCAGAGAGCAGCGCTCACATGAACAAGAACACACACTGTGGGTCCTCTGCGGCCCAGCTTGACTAGTGCTTCTAGAGGCATCTGTCTGAACAGAGGGGCAGGGAGGGTGGTGGGGGGCTTAATCTTGACCGCAGGGGGCTGTCTCACTATCAAACAGGAGTCAGCAGGGCCGCAGAGGGAGGCGGGGGGAGTAAATGGGAGGGAGGAAAGAGGGAAAGAGAAAAGGGGGGGCAAACAAAAAAAAGACTGGTGAAAAGGTGCTGAAGGAGGTAGGTGGGGGAGAGAGTGGGAGAGAGGGGGAGCAAAACTCATCATACAGCTGCTTGAAACTGCTTCTGTGATCTTTGCTACACTCAGCAAAGCTGACTGACCTTGGATCAGGGGAGCAGGGGAGTGGGCTGTACCTACTGGTTTTCTCACTACCTCTAAACCGATCAGAAGTCAGCGGTGCTGAAAGGCGAATGACATGAGGGAGCTGACAGTAGGTGAGAGCAACTGATGAAAGACAGAGGTGCGTTTGGAGAAGCTCAGGTGAGGACTGGGGAGCAGAACGAGTGAATACTATAAAGCCATGCAGGGAGGACTGCTCCTCACCTGTCCATCTGCAGAAATGTTACTGCACACTAGGTGTCCATGCCCAAATACCATGCTGCCTGTAGCACCAGTCAGTTTCCTGAGAACTTCGGTGTATGACCTATGTGTCCAGCTGCCAGAGGTACCATTGTGCCGGTCTGCCTCACCTGGCACTCACTCATGGGCTCCTCTTCCTTAGTCTCCACCTTCTTGTCCAGCGTCTCGGTGCTGAGCAGGGACTCTAACACTGGCCCCTCAGGTACACCCCCTTCTTTCTTCAGTGATGCCTCATAGTCTGCCAGAAAATAAATTAATAAAACAGACCCATACCTCAGCACTCTACCAGTGCTAACAGTAACCTACATAGACTCTTTAAATATTTTTATACTGCACTAAAAGAATTTTTTAATACTCTTGGCGTTGAGCTCCTGAGTTACCCTTACCGATCTTGAACTCAATTGGTCCAAGGCGGGGGTCCTCCAGGATGTTTAGCCGTCTTTTCTTGCGCCAGCAGCGGGCAGGGTAGGTGTAGAGCTGACCTGGGGCCAACCCTGAACCAGCCAATGAAAAATCAATCAGCACTTGCACACTGACCAATCAAAGGTTTGCACAAGTGGCTTAAGCCTTCATTAATAGGTGCATATCATTGAAAACATTTACAGAGCTGTAAAAAAGTCAGTGATATACACTAAAACCAACAAAATATAAACTACAAAATGAGAGCAATGGACACACAGAACCTGTAAGGGTATGTAGGTATTGGACCTGCTGTGTGTTTCAACCACCAGTCTGGATATGTACGGCACAAAAAGCAGTGGTGCAGAATGTAACTGTCAGCTGTGGAACAGGGTTTTAAAAAGGCATGAGTGTCTTAACTGGGTCTCTTGGACCTAAAGCCTAAATCCTTCTTCATGACTTTTGGTTTTATTTATCAGCAGTGCACAGCAAGACCAGGAGTATGTAGGTGAGATGTTGTTTGGAGAAATTCAAAGGCAAAAGCGTACTGGTACACTTATGTTCGTGTGTCCTGGCATGCGTAACCTCTGCCTCCGAAATGTGACCGAATTACAGCAGATGTGACTGAGCTCGTTTGAAATATTGTCAAACTAAACTGGATTCTTTACTCGTTAGTGACAGAACACATGACAGGCAGCACAACCAAAGCTTCAAAACCAGCACACGGTTTTTGAAACACGACCGTTACAGACGTGACGCGGGAAATCCGGTACATGCATGCACCTGGTCCGCGGTGGGTCTTTTCCATCCAGATGTAGCAGTTGCTCTGTGCCACGCCCGTCTGCGAGTCAAGGAAGGGCAGCCGCATGGAGCGCTCGGCGCAGAGACGCGCGTTGTAGCTGCGGCAGTGCTCGATGGCCTCGCGGTAGAACTCCTCGCCCAGGCTGGCGGGGGGGTCACAGGGAAAGAGGGACCAAACTCATCATACAGCTATAAAACAGCACTACATCCCACACTTCCCTTCCTCTTCATATGTGTGATGGGATTTTTACCATTTCAGCATTTACAAGTATTTCCTTAATAAATATTTTTAACACATTGGTAATAAATCGGGTGATATTTTTGTGTATGCGTTACATCCCCTTTTATCGTGTCTCCAATTTAGTTAAGGTATGAACTCTGTGGGGAGTGTGAATTTTAATGGCTTTCATTAAGTCTGAATAACCTGGAATTTGAATGAAGAATGAAGCGTGTAACGCGCTGTACTTAAACACAGTGTTGCGGCAGTCGCAGCTCCGTGCATGCGAAGCACAGCGCTGCTGCTTTCGTGCCATTGCCCTGCACGGTCTACCTTCAGCTCCGCCCATGGAATTAATGCACTGAATCAGATTGTACCTTAGAGTCCGCCCTCTGGCTTTATGTGACGGCCCACCTAATTTATATTTTATTTTTAAGAAGACGCCCGGCCTGCCAAGATGAAAATGCAATCTCTCGTCAAATGATCTCTCCAACATGTGATACACATGGTTTTTCTGGAACAATTTAGAGAGGATTAAACTGAAATTAACAGTGGAATGCTGGTGTGTAACAATATATGCTAAAATAAAGCACAACCGGTCACGCCAGTGTGCTTTTAGCTCAAGGACTCTGGTGTGTTTGTTCCTTGTGTGCCGACGCTGCTTTATAGTGGTCTCCAAAATAACCCAGTAAAAAAAAAAGACAATAGGAGGCGTATGAGTCTACAACACCACCCACCACCCACAGTCCCACCCATGCAACCCCCCCCCAAATGGAGGTGGCTAGAGAATGCATGAAGACACATGAAGGGGAGTGATGCTCCACAGGTAAGCAAAGGGACCCATCCTTGTCAGATTTGGTGTGATGGCCGGTTGGCAGGCAGCAGAGCCTCTCTGCACATTGTTTATCTGTCTGCCCCCCCCCCACCACCACCCCCACCGCACCGTACCTGTTCTTAATGACGGTTCCACTGGACTGCCTGAGAAGAGAAATGGGAAAACACAATCAGTCACTGCAAGATACTCTCTGTTCTCTCCTCTCTGGCATGTTTTCCAATGCGATGCACAGCAACCATTTTAACTAGATTTTAAAAGAAAGACACTGCGTAAATTTTATATAGGGTTTCTCGGCCTTTACTAATTCTGCATTTTTAAGGACTGTGTAACATGTAAATATGTCCAAAAAGTTTTTATATCAGTCAATATAAATAAATACGTAATGAATATAACAAATTTTTTTTATATAGTAAATTTATTTGTATTTTCATATCCTGTTATATTTTAAAACTATTTAAAATAATAATGTTTTATTTTATTATCTTTGAGGCACATTGTTGTAAAAAGCACTATATAAAAATTAATTGAATTGAACTGAATTAAACTGATGGTGGAAAAATGTTACATGTGAAGCACTTAAAATGTATTTTCAAAACACATTTTTTTACATATTTCAGTTTTTTTGTAATGTGTGATCCTCTATGGGGGAGATTGGTCCTGTCACTCAAATCAGAAACCAGACATCAAACACAGTAAGAACAAAAGCTCACAGTGAACACACAGCCGGGATGAACCCCAAGGGCCCCCCCCCACCACCCTGGCCCATACGGAGGGGCGAGAATGGGACAAGCACCACGCAAAGGGCAGGGAGCTGCCTATCTCCAAAGCAAAGGTTAATGGAAGTCCTGTAAACCAGTGTCAGTCATACATTCTGCATAATACCACAAACATTATGCAAGCCTACACACCGGCTCAAAAGGGCTCTGGGAACACTGTCCACCACAACAGAGAAACAAGACATCTCAGAAGAGACGTGTGTATGAGGAATTGAGGAATTCTAAGCGGGTGTCTGGAGATGCTACACGAACTGCCCGCTGACTGATTGTCCATAGAGATTCAGACTGGGTGACCAGGCACTCTGAAAACTGACTGTCCTTTGGCTGGAAGAAAAAGCCACAGACCAGAAGCAGCAGCAGTGAGGACACTGTGAGAACACTGTGAGAACACTGGGACAACACTGGGACAACACTGGGACAACACTGAGACAACACTCTAATATCGCTGTGAGACAGCTGATCTAACTCCTTTAAGCAAGAACAATGTGACACAATTATGTTAAAGTTGACAGGTTTTGGCCACACCAAATACATGTATCACATCCTCTATGCAATACAACTAATAGCACATTCATAAACAAATATATTTACAGTACAGTCAGTATCAGTAGGCAGGCAAACGGTTCTTCCCAAATTTATACACACACACACACACACACACACACACACACACACACACACACACACACACACACACAAACAACACCTGGAAAGCACACAGAAAAACTAACACGTGCAGCATTTTTAAGTATTAAGTGTGTGTGATGTGAAAATAGGTTTGGTTTGAAAGCCACACAAGTCCTGCCAGCTGGGAGCTGGTAGAGTGAAAGAAAAAAAAAATCTAAATGCAAAGCAGGCAGCGCCAGAGGTGCCACCCTCCTCCCTCTGTGCAACCACCCCTCAGATCCCTCCTTCATCCCCCTTTCAGCCCCCCCTCCCCTTCCAGAAGCCATCGGAATAAGTCAGCCTCTCAATAATAAGTTGACAGCTGTAGAAAATGGCTGCTTTCAATTTGGTCGCTTCTCCTGCAATCTCATTACATTACGCTGCGGCTGTTCGTCCTTGAAAGCTTAAAAAAAAAAGAGTATTTTAGGTTAGAAGATGCAAGGGGACTGGGGGGGTGCAGCTATCCTCCCTGAATCTGGGCCGAAGCGGAAGGGCTACGGTACTTTGCTGACAACGCGGCCCTTTTCTTTCAGGAGGGAGAGACTCCTCTCCGCACTGAGAGCTGCGACCATGTCACCATGGTGACAAGAGCACTTGGGACGGCCCGGCTTCAGGTTTGAGGATACCATGTCACTGAATGGCACAGAGGTGCACAGGTCTGGTGTGTGGTCACAGCAGTGGGGGACCAGGGGGTTATATATGGTCAAGAAGGCTTATATATATGCTTATTTATAGTGGCGGCAAATTTTCAACAGCAGTTATTGTAGGAGAGCTTGAATTCATGCGTGTACTGTGATCTATGTGCCATCCATGCTTACAGCAGCAGGAGAAAGGGAAGAAGTGGAAGATGGGGAAAAAGTGCAGGAGAGGTGGTCATTTAGAATGAGTCTGGGCAAAAAAGAAGAGAAATACATCTGTGTCCACAAATACATACCCACTCTCAGAACAGCAGAACGTCCCCCACCCACCCACTCACACACACATACACACACACATTCACTCACACTGACACACTCACACGCGTGCACACCCAGAAGAACAGAACAGCCCACACCCACCCACACACACACACACACTCACTCACTGAAAAACACACATGCATGCACACACACCCCTCAGAACAGCCCCCACCCACTCACTCACACACACTCATGCACACATGCACACGCGCACACACCCAGAACAGTAGAACAGCCCTTACTCTGCTACACACACGCACACACACGCAGGCATGAACACATGCATGCACATACACAGACACTCACACACACAGACACACGCACGCATGCACGCACACACATACGCACACACAGAACCGTTCACCAGCACCACACATTCCCACAAATTCTGAGCACGGGAAAACAAAATGAGCCTGGAGATGCAGAAGCTCCCCCCACCCCCACCCCCCCCAATCTTGAGG
>JABJVR010000032.1:3373879-3384593 GCA_025773905.1 Chitala chitala
GCACAGCATCTGAGTGAGGAGAGAGCGACACAGCATGAAGAAGTGAGAGATGGGGAGAAAAGGCCGGAAAGGCAAAGCAAAACAAAGGCAAGGCAGGAGAGTGTGACTAGAGTCAGTGCACAGCATCTGAGTGAGGAGAGAGCGACACAGCATGAAGAAGTGAGAGATGGGGAGAAAAGGCCGGAAAGGCAAAGGCAAGGCAAAAGGCAATGCAGGCAAGGACGTGAGCGTTGGGGGAACAACAGAGATGGGAAAAGTGAGAGAAAAAATGGGGGGGCAGATACACAGGTGTAACAGAAGGAATGAGACAGAATTCAAACCAATGAAGCAATTTGAATGAAACAGAAAAGTCAAAAAGATGGCAAGAGAAAGGAGAGAGGGGATTAAAGGAACTCTAATCCTATGGAAAAGGTTAAGAAACACTCAGTGGAATGCAGCTGTTTTGTATACATCTGCTGAATGCTAGCCAAGCCATGCTACTCCAAAGCACAGAGTTTTGCCTTTCGTGTGAAGCTGGGTGTGAGATACGGTTGTGTGGGGTCCTTTCTTCAGTTCAGCCTCAACAAGTGTTGGGGGAAAGGAGCGAACACTAATGCCGCTGCAAGACAGCAAGTAGAGGCAGTGGCCAGAACAGCAGGGTCTACAGGAGAAGCTGCGGCAGCCGATGGTGCTCATTTAACAATGCAGCATCCCAGCAGTGATTATGGTCTTCATAGAAGGTGCTACACTTTCAGAGGATTTTCACTTTGACTTTCAAATTAAGGTTAATGAGGACAATATACTTCAGATCCTGGACCAGACTTAATAGGGAGAAGCCAATTAGTCTAGCCAACCCATGCTGTGCACCTGACAGTGATAATACTGTCCACTGAATTAAATGTTACCCTGATCTGAGGACAGCACTTTTATTTTTGTTTTTTGCTAGTTTAATCTTTGTGACAACACATCAGACTGACAAGGCATTTTTATGGGCGTAATGCATGCATTGTCTTCTTGTTGGAATTGGCAGTGGAGAAAGCTGGAATTGTGATAGGCACATGAACCTTTTACTTGTCCAGTTGGAACATGCCAGACTCTTGTTTTTCAGTGTTCACATCAAGTGATGCAATGTTGAGAAGTTTGTCAGACAGCCTGATGCTCAAATCTGCTTGAATGACAGATTAAAATGCAACTAAATAAAGTTACACTTTCTAGGTGATCTCTCTATCCTTCCAAACTCCATCCAAACCTGGAACTGTTTTATTACCAAAATTATAAATACTGTGTGTGCGCGCATGTGTGTGTTTGTATAACAAAAAATCAAAAATACAGGAATATATACAGTACACCGTGGCATGTCAATGTCAGATGCCTTGCTCTCATACAGTCGAACTACATTTTAGTTTATTTAAGTTATATTCCTGTCATGCATTACTTAGTCAAACCTGTCATATATAAATCATTTGTTGCACTGTGTAACTTCACAAACTTGCATTCTGGGTGATGGTTTGACAGATAGACCAAGCACCACACCAAACACCACTCCAGCCAAACACCACACCAGTCCAGCGCGTTTTAGTTACGGTCAACTCGTGGATTTATGTGCACTAGTCAGGGCGGGCTAGGTTAAACCTCTGTAAATTTTAGTTTTATTTATTTATTATTATTATTATTATTATTATTATTGTTTTTTATATAAAGCAACAGTTTCCAGAGAAACATCAACAATTCTTTTAAAACCGAGGCATTACGGTTTATAAATCCATGATTTTCTTTTTGTCAAGCGATTTTCTCCTAACTCCTCATTATTTCAATATGAAAAAAAAAAATCGCAGCACCCGGTCGCAGTCACTACTCTGACAACTGCAAGTTGTAAAGACCAGACCCCCATTTCCATCAGACGTACACGATTCTTTAGTGAACCCACTGTGCACGAGAATATTACTTTTCAAGAAAAAGCAGGAAATGTCGCCAGTCTGAATTTTTAATTGTGCCGTGTCAAGCGACGGCATCTTTGTACCGTAAGGCACACAAAACAAATCCAGGTAACATCTGGTTTGCCGCCACGACGAAAACCCTGTTCCTTTGTTACAGGTACGCCTTCCAAACGCAGTTATTTGGCAGAGCCCCCAAAACATCAGCAAAGCAATCGCTATTATTTTGAGCATCTGAGAAGCGCTCTTGTTGCAGGTAGATCCCATTAGACTGACAGGCTCGGCTGACAGTCCGCGCTGGCGCGCGCCTGCCGCGCGCACATTTCTCCTTATGTCGGTGCGCACAAAGGATCAGGATTTGACTGTGAACTTGACGGAATGTGCACCATTGTAAGGAGGCTGTCGGCAGCCTTAGTGCACTTCGTGTTCGCGATCGAGGCAAGGACGAACACGCCACCGGCCCAAATACCAAAGTACAACAACCATTTTCAGATGTTGGACAACAACTGGTCATGTTGCTGTAATTGTGCATAGTTAAACTCACAGAAATGCATCCCTATGCACAAAGGCGCGAATAAAATGACTTTCCTGCGGTGTACAAATTTCACTGAGGAGGTTAATATCTTTGCTGTAATAAACGGTGAGAAATAACGGGTGCCTAACGGAATGTTTGTTTTCTGTTCGATTTCACTACCTGTTTATAGTCTAACGCCATTCACAGGTAAGCTCAAAAATGCATTTTCTTTCCCTGTTTCGAATTCATCAACAACAGCACACGAAATTGTAAGCGGACGGCTATGTTAAGAGGAATACGAAATACCGGGTCACGAAAATTGTACTTTAACATTCCTCCATATCTCAAATATGCATAGCTAGCTAAACGTGTACATGGCAATTTTGCGAGCACGCATTTACTTCACCAATACATTTCACACACACACACCTACTCGTGCAAAAATATACTGGATTGTTACTTTCCACTCTCCTCCCAGAATTATTTAAATCACCATAGTTACAATGCTACCGCTGCTTTTGGCACTTTTAACGATGCTTTAGAATTTTCAAGTGTTTCCTAATTTTATTTTTAAACTGACATCACACACTAGTTATAAAATATTTACAACGAAACACAAAATAAAAGATATTTACTTACGATTTCAAGGGGTTTTGAACCACTGTGGCCATTTTGATATAGTATGATACAATGTAACACTGCAGATCCCGGTATTGTACATGTAATATAGCAGCAATTTTCAATTTCATTCATTCTCTGGGGCTGCGGCTAGAGCAGGTAGCCAATAGGAGAAAAACTATTTCTTTGTGCATTTTGGGAAATGTAGTTTACTACAAGTCTAGTGCGATACAAGGTGATAAGTGATGTACTTCAAGTACCAGTATCCCATTCGGCTAACTGTATAGCGGTGCCGCCTTGGACTTGGGTATGCCTGACCATCTACTGTAATGTCAAGGTTGGGCCACTGGATTGTCAGTTCTTGGATACTGCTTTAGGTGATGCATTATTTTATTTTATTTCAGATATAAAAACAATTTTATAGCTAGGGATTTATAGACGTTATATTTTACAATAACAAACTCATAAAGAGATTACACTTTGAGAGTTTCAACTTTAATCAATATATGCATATCTCCATATTTATCTTTTCATATTTTACTTTCCAAATGTTTTGAATAAATGCTTCCTCCTAAAATAATTTCAGGGATTCTTTACGTTCAACGATATTGTTTCCCCCTTTTTTCAGTCGTTCCCCCATTTCGAAAAACCAGTATCACAACTAATTAAATTGATTTCATTTAAAATGTGACGATTAAATAATGTCATTACAGACTAAAATGGATTGTCGGAATACGTTTTCATATTAGCTGGTCTTTTTCCTCTAATATTGGCTTCCATTGAATATAAGGTGTTTGGGTGCCTCGTATTTTTACTCTTTATTTCACACGATAACAAGAAAACATTTTATTCCTCCGCCCAGAAATAATAATTAATATCCAGTCCTAAATTATAACAGGTACATGCTCGGTGTGCATCAGTCACTCACCTCAGCCCAATGTGTCAAAAACAGAAACCATGTTCTGTGTTAGCAATACTGCAATCTAGGTGTTGGTCCAGCCATTTGGAGACAGCATGGAGCTTGTGGATTGTTACCAGGGACTTTGTATAATGCACCCCGCAAAAGAACGCAATAATTGTGTGAGAAGGTTGTGCCACACCCCCTTACCTAACACCCTGAGTTTGTGCAGTTTCTCACTGCAGAAGAACTTTGTTCCAACTAACCAGACAGCAAGCATGACTTTGAAGAGACGGTAAGAATGAGATGCTTTATCAAGTGTTTCCACACCCACACATATATATATATGTTTGTGTGTGTAGTTGAATGGCGGTTCATATAGTTATTATGACGTGACTGAAATGTATATGGTATGGGAACTTCTTTCGTTCGCCTATAGTGCAAAGAAGACCTTGTACAGAATATTGTGTGAATTTCAGAATATAAATTAAACCACATTTATCGTATATATTCGCAATCTGCAATATTTTCACACAAACAGTTGAGCATTTGGATCACTAGATAAGAATCAGTTTTGTTCGACATCTGTATTTGAATGTATTAAAAATATTTTAGTATGTCTCGATGTTAGGTCAAATAAGCACGCAACATGTAACAAACGGAAGTCTATGAAATATATCTTCTTTAATCCAGTTATATGTATTCCTCTGTCACGTAAATTCAGGATATTACGACATAATAATCGAGTATTTATAATGTAGCATTAAGTTCAATGGTAGGTTTAACTATTATAGACGCTAGGACTTGTTATTATATCAAAGCAAGAGGTTTGTTTTGTGGCTTTAAATGAAGTGGAAAATATAAAAATTCATTGATAAGACATGCCAGATAGAACGCCTGGAAGTCTGAAAGAATTTTTTATGTTAACTTTTGTGCTGCCACTTCACAGCCATTGTCGAATTGTTTATAGAGACTCATTAACAAACATTTAATGAGAAACTGTGCTAACATTAACTGATTTTCCAAAAAATGTGCGTCTAGTCATTGGATTGGGAAACAAAGGTGAGTGTGTTTTCTATCAGCGTTAATACACTTTCTAATTATCAGATCAAGGACGAGTCTTTATTAATGACATTGTGGCAAACCACAATATCGTTATCTTCAATATCCCTGCATCATAATTAAAGCCCAGTGAACTTTAAAACATTCTTCAAAAGTAATGGAAGTTGCAAGATTATTCATGTATCCCGGCATCTCCACACGACACGTGTCGTAATTGTTCCTGACGGCCACGTTCTCATTCCGTTACCAACCACGAGGTGGCGCTGTTCCCTCGCCGCGATGTACGCGCGCTCTACGCTCTTTACGTGCGCGTTTTACGTGCGCGTTAATCGCCCTTTCGGTATGTTTGTTGTTTCGTTTTGCCCGGAACCGTGGCGGCCGCGTAGCTTTATGGCAGACGATCGTGTAAACTGCTTTTACTTGCTGTTGCTGCTGCTGTCAGTAACCTTAGACTTTATCTGACACAGGTCTATAGCACTAACTATATAGCTTCCCGGCCGTGGAGTGGATGGAAACATGTCGGACTTTCTCCTGAAAGAGATGGACGAAGTGTCGCTTAGTGATCCCAAACCAGAGGAGGAGAAGGAGAAGGAGACGAACGGGCTCAGTTTTCTTTTGGTGGACGAGCATGAGAATCTGCAGGTGAGAAAAAAGGGACTTTACGGAGGTGTTAATGCGATGTGCTGTATTCACTGAAGTTGACCATGAGGTCAGAAAACAGCTGTGCGGGATGTTGACTAGGATAGTCAAGTCTGTAATCTAAAGTGAGATAAAGAGTTGGCAAATACTGAAGGTTTGCTGGTGCTGTTATTTGTCATGTTGTAAAGGAGTAAACGTGTGCTGCTGTGGCTACATGCGTACACGTTGTGCTTAATTAAACGCTTGCGTTAACTTCCATCGTCGATGGCCGCATGTATTTAAGTGTCTGATAGTATGAAAATGTTCGTAACTGTTAGTCCAGATGCTAGTGAAATAAACTCTTTAATCGGCCAGTAGGCGGCCGTGCAGCTGTCTAAACTGTCGTAAAGTTGCAGGACTCAAGGTATTTGCCGTAATTTGTAAATGTGAGTATGAGACATTCTGCAGTCATATTTAGTAACGTTCATTTATACGTCGTATTTTCGTCGTTTAATATAAAGTCTAACACCGCTGTCATTTAAACTTTATTTGCAGCTGGACACTTTCAGTATACCGTAACACCTGTCTATGAGAGGTTTTTGTTCAGTTAAGAGACCATAAACGCACACATTAATGAGTTTTTCTAACAATGCCTTTTTGATTTTCCTCAGGTGCATGATATAGAGAAGTTCTGCAAAAGGCTGGACTGTCACAGAGTTACTGGGGTCAAGGTTCTTTCTATATTTGGCAACACCGGGGATGGGAAGTCCCACACTCTGAACCATGTTCTGTTCAACGGGAAAGAAGTGTTTGAGACGTCAGCTCAGCAGAGCTCTTGCACAGTCGGCGTGTGGGCAGCCTTCGATTCGGTCATGGGCCTCGTGGTTCTGGACACTGAGGGTCTGCTGGGAGCCTCGTCTAAGCAGAACCAGCGCATGCGACTGCTGCTGAAGGTGCTGGCGGTGTCAGACGTGGTGGTGTATCGCACGCGGGCCGAGCGGCTGCACAACGACATGTTCCACTTCCTGGGCAGCGCCTCCGAGGCATACCTACGCCACTTCACGCCAGAGCTACGCGCTTTGTCCAGCCGCTGCGGTCTGGATGTGCCCCTTTCCAGCCTCGGCCCTGCTGTCATCATCTTTCAGGAGACGTCCCGCACCAAGCTGCTGGGCCAGGGTGCGTGGCTGCAACACATGTCACCTCATGGGCGCACGCACACATATGCGCAACACCACGCTCCCGTTTCTGTGTGCTGTAGCAGAGTGGTAGGGCAGAAGTGGCCATGTTGCCATTTGTGCACAAGTTATAAACTCTTGTACATTAATGTTGTCATTCATTGCATGACCTTTAATACCTGTGACGTGTGTAACTCCTCATTTGTAAGTCTTTTGTTTTTCCATTATAGTGGTAGCTGTTATGAAGATAATTGCTGTAAGGAATTTGTCACATCTTAGATGGGGTTGGGTGCTTATGGAGGAGGCTAATTACTTACCAGTGTAATGTGAGTAGAAGCGATACTGAGACGTCACAAGAATAATGTGACACATAAACATACTAGGATACTCTGGGTTTTCTTTTGGTAACATCTGACACGGAATGACTTCAAATCGCCTCTCTGTGTTTGTTGCTGTTGTGTTGCCAGTTTTGTTTGGAAGTCCAAATCTACTTGCGGAGATCAAAAACATTTGGAAAAATCTGATATAATAAAGCACAACTTTTGACGTTCGACTCATTAGTGACAATGTATGCGACATATTTGTCTTAGTTACTGCTTGTGCAGGGTGAGTTATTTAGAATTTAGTTTCCATAGCAATAGAGTCAGTAAGAGCTGCGTGGGGTGGGTCGGGCACCCAAACGGGCAGTGTGCGGCAGAGTGAAGCACACTGTGGCGTGACTGCATGAGAGACACTGGGGACTGGAGTATGGCTACATGTGGCTGAGTGAGTGTGCCGCTGGGGTAAGACCAGGCTGTTGCCACATCGCAGTGTTGATTGGAAGTGTCACAGGGGAGCCACAGCAGCTATGCTATATCCCTCGCAGACAGCGGCGTCCCTGGAGAGGCTGAGGTCCTCCTGCAGAAGCGCTTCCATGACTTGAGCCTGCGCACAGACGCGTTCAGCTCTTTGCAGTATGTGGGCACCCAGACCATCGTCCCACCCACTGACTACTCGCAGCTGCAGCAGGCAGTGCGCCAGCAAGTGCGGAACACGAGCAGCCGCTCCCCCCGCCAGCCCGCCATCGTCTTCAGGGCCCTACAGGTACGGCCTGGCCCGTGTGATGCAGTGTATGTCTGCTACTGAGGGACAATGGCGTAACATGTCATGCTTGCATGTCGTGCGTGCCGTGGGTTCAGCGCATGCGTGTCATTGTGTTAAGGTGGTTGACATAAAACGCCTTACTGTCTGCCGTTGTTGTAATACATAGACTGCATTTTGGTTTTGTAGCCAGTTTGGTGCAATAATGAGAAAAAATTAAGCAATTAAGGAGAAGCCTTTCTAAAATAAGTATGAGGTAATGTTTTATTGCTGAAATGGATGAATTTTACTGTAGCTTAAGTGTTTCAGTGCTCCTACATTAGTCAGAGGTGTGGATGTTGGTGATGTTCTGTTGCGTATGTGTGCGGACAGTGGCGTAACCTTGCTGGCCTGTGACTCCCCACTTCTCACACAGGCACTGAGCGACAGGTTCTGTGGGGAGATCTCAGACGACAAAGTCCACTTGTACTCATTCTTCCCGGATGAATATTTCACTTGCTCCTCTGTTTGCCTCAGTTGCAGGTAGGTGTTGTTTCCCACTATAAATCAGCTCATCTTTTGTCTCCACAAAAGAATAATGTATTTTACTATGTTTCTGAGCAGGGGCGTTGCCGAGTTTGAAGTGGTGTCGTTAATGTTACCGAGCAATTAGCTTTGACTCTGGCGTTCGTGTCCAGAAACAGTAATTGAGTTGTACGTGAGCAGAACTCATTCATGGTCAGGTTGAGCACATCAGAGAGAGCTCTCTGTTTTTGTATATTTAATCTGAATGATAATACACTGACCCATTACGTGATTAGCAGTACACAGAACAGCACCTGCGTGTGCTCTAAAGATCACTTATAAAGTGTTGCTTTGTTAAGGAAACTGTGTTTAGCATGAAGTTCTTTTACAAGCTGTTCAGTATAAAGAGGTATGACATAAGTACAGGTACACATGTTACTAACATCCTGTGTCAGGGTCCTGTGTTCCAAAGCAGCCACTTTAAAAATGATTGCAGTGTCATTTATAAAACTGCCTTAAAATCGTTTGAAAATACTGTGGTTTTCATGATACTGCAGTAAGTGTTGTAATAGGTTACAGATTTTAATTAGCAAGTTACGGTTTCTGAGCTATTGTTCTGGTCTTCTGTGCGTTTTGGACATGAATATATATGCTCACTAATTTTAGCCGTACAGTGGTGGTATTCAGAGGTGTAATTCATTTACAAAGTCATTGGAAGCCTGTAGCATCTCCTAGGGAGCACAGAGAACAAGGCAGGGTAGACCCAGCATGCACTGCCAGGAGATAATAAGGAAGTAAACGGCTGTTTGTCTCTGTGTGTGACACCGCAGTGCCCGCTGTAAGAATGGAATGAACCACCAAAAGGATGGCATAGAACACCGGGCAGAGGGCCTTTGCCAGTATGCCCACCAGTACAACAACAAAGTGCTCATCTGTAAGGTAGGAGCAAAGCAGCCTGGACATGTCAGAGCAGGTCACGTGACCTCAGCCCAGCCGTCCGGGTGTCACCTTCTGTAAGTGTTGCTGTGTCCCAGACAGGTACAGTGCTTCAGTAACAGATGTGTATGGAGGTATTCCCACTGCCATGGGACACCTTGTCATAGCGAGAAGCATCTTGAAAGAAAAATCATAAAGGATTGCTTTCCCTGTTAGCGTCATCCATGGCATTTTTGCTGTGCTGCTTCAGGTGTTTTCAAGACACCATTCCTCTCTGTTTTATTACAGTGTTTTGATTGTGTTTCTTTTTTGTGCTGTGACTCATCTGTAGTGCTGAATGCTAACACCCTGTGGTTTTCACAGAGGCCCTGCTTTGCTTTTGACATTAACAGACCTTCCCCCCCTTCCCCCCCAGAGGTGCTACGAAGGAGGCAGAGAGGTGATTGTCATCCCAAAAACGTCAGCGTCCGCAGACAGCCCCTGGATTGGTCTGGCCAAGTATGCCTGGTCTGGGTAAGTGTCAGCAGCGCAGCCTGGTTTGGAAGCCCTTCGTAACACATTTCCCTTTGTTCTGTAGCTGCAGTGAAGCTAACCTCACATAAATCAGAGTGAGGCCCCTCCCACTTCACTTCGTACCTGCTCTGGCACATGTTCTGTTTTCAGTGCTCTATACAGTGGATTGACAAAGTAACCTTTTGTTGGGATGTAGTGCTCAGGTGTGTCTTGTTTTGCTTTAATTGTTTTTTGCTATTTTTTTTTTTTTTTTTTTTTATTGGCAGATATTTCAGAAAGTGCTTTGTCATTTTGGGTTGTATAGTGTAGCTGAAAGGGCAAGAATGTAATTAAAACACAATAACGTACAAAAAGTAATGGGGTTTGGATGCTTATTTGAACACTGACTTATTTTCATGCCTTTTTTAGTTTTACTATTCTTTGTTTATTAGTTTTATAAATATCTTCTTTTAAATTTGTCTTTGTAGTTCAGTTTCTTTATTGCAGGGAAGTGCGTGATCAAAGTATTAGTAAGGTAAAGAACTGTGTGTGTACTTACATGTTGTTAAAGGTGAATTGTGCAAATTTAAATTAATATTAATGGATGTTGTGGAAAATAAACAAGAATGTAGGTCAAATTGGATAAGCCAAAATTGCTTTTATTTGCAGTAAACAAATTGATAAATTATTAAATATACAAAAGAAACCCTTACCTGCTCTTGTATTCCCTTTCTCTCTCCCCCCACATTCTCGCCTACTGTTCTCCCCCTCTTTTTTCTTATTCCCCATACTGTTGTTGCCCCTTCCCGCGGCCCGCCGGGGCGCGCGGGGGGGGGGGGGGGGGGGGCGGCGGGGGGGGGGGGGGGGGGGGGGGGGGGGGGGGGGGGGGGGGGGGGGGGGGGGG
>JABJVR010000032.1:3390221-3405568 GCA_025773905.1 Chitala chitala
CCCTCTTCCGCTTCTCCCTGTCTCCCTCCTCCCCCCTCTTCCGCTTCTCCCCCCCATTCTCGCCCTCCTTCCCGGTATTCCCGCTCTCTCTTCCACCCCCACTCCCTCTTTCTCTCCCTCCTCCAATCTCTCTCAGCTATGTGCTGGAGTGCAGCAGCTGTGGTATTATCTACCGCAGCCGTCAGTACTGGATGGGTAACCAGGACCCAGAGAGCAGCGTGGTGCGGCCGGAGGTCAAGCATGTGTGGCTAGGGGTGAGCTCCTCCTCACCACCCCCTGTCATCTACACCCTGGTCTGTGCGTGTGTCTGTGCGTGTGCGCACACATGATTAATGACCCTACCTGTACAGTACATCCCAACAAGCAGTGATTAAGCCATGTTTTGGAATTGGTTTTTTAGTGTTTTATAGTTTAAACAGCTCTGTGCAAAATTTGGTGTTCATTGCACACTAGCCTGTGTTTCACATGACTGTTCTCTCTTGTCCAGTCTGAGGCTTTTCTGACAGACCACCAGAATGCAGCACAGAGGGTCCTGGATGGTGTGAATTTCGTTATCCAGACTGTGTCTGACTACAGCACTGGCCCTACTAAGGCAGTCACTGCCTGGCTTACGGACCAAGTGGCGCCGCCCTACTGGAGACCTAATGCTGACATCACTGTGAGTTCTGTCACCCTTGCTCCTTATCCCTGCCTGGTTATTGTATAGATAAATTTGTCACCCAGCTGTTTTCAAAGATTATAACTTTCTATTTTCTACTCACTTTTTTTGAGGACACATTCTCTTGAGATACCAGGCTAATTAAAAAGCTGCCAGTTACATCACCTTTAACACCATTTAATTATTTACTGTACATCCTTTCACCTAAGTGAGTCTTATGAACATGTCAAAAAGTGGCATGTCAGGTAACAGTAGGCAAGAAATGAGATTGAGTGATTTTGTGAGTTATAGCATAAAAGAGGACGTTGAGTTGTACAAAACGAAATAGGTTGTGTTGTTTTTTTATGACCAATTGACTGTTATCCGTTTTATACCGAGCTGCTCCTGGTTATGGTGGTTATTGTGTAACCTGAAGGTTGTCGATTCCTGGGACATTCCTCACTTATCCTTAAAAAGTAACCAGTGCTTTTTGTGAGTAAATTAAATATCAGTGTTGGGGAAAATATAAACAGAATGAAATGAAAGGAGCAGGAAAAGCAGAGTGCAGACACCACGCTGATGTGTCTTGATGAAAATCAGAATGAAGTTATGTTGTTACCTTCTGTTTTCTTCACACTCCGAGTCCTGTCTGCCTTGAGGCTGTGTGATCTTCTCGTGCAGCACGTGTGAGCATGGAGTAGTGTGAAGGGATGCGTGTGCGTGTACGTATGTACACCATGCAGTCAGCCATTCTTTGTCCTTCCCACTCAGGAATGTCATGCGTGTAAGAAGCGCTTTGCAGAAGCAGACAGGAAGCATCACTGCCGCGCGTGTGGCGAGGGCTTCTGCCAAGCGTGCTCCATGCGCAGCATGCCCGTGCCTGAGAGAGGTTGGGGCAGTACCCCTGTCAGGGTGTGTGATGCGTGCCACCGCCACGGAGGGGCCACCTCTGTCACTCAGGGTAAGATGCAAACCCCAACTGCACAAGGACAGCAGCCCTGTTTATCGCCGCCTTTCTGTTACTGAATCGTGCCACTAAACCCATCAGGTTATGGGTGGCACATAGATCAGCCTTATTGGAAGTTACTTCTATCTCTGGACTACAGTAAGAGCTGAAATATTGACAGGAACTGGTTCCATTTCATCATATTTCTGCATTTAGGCCTTGTGCTCTTCCTGCCTTCTTGGTCCTCGGCAGTGGCCTTTTGTTACCGTAGGCCCTAGACTCTACCATATTGCTCTTGTTAGTTGTGACATTGCCACAGGCTGCTCTGTAAAACAGCATTAGAACAATTTTGACCTTCAGACCAGAGGTGTGACTCTGCCCTGACAGGGGTGGACATCCCTGTAGCTCTACTGACCTGCCTGTGTTAGTAAATCACATCTGGAAAGGAAAGTTGGGCCAGCGTTTGTCCTCATGGCCCAACTTGCTGTTGCGTTTCTTGCAGTGAGACAGGTGGAGCCAAGGGGCCTGTTAGCTCGGAAGGTGACAGAGGTGGCCCAGTCCACACTCGAAATGGTGACGACCGCTGTGGACTATCCTCTGGGTAAGGGGCTGAAAGTTTTTTTTTTTTTGCTTAGCTAATTCATTCTCATGTTAAGGATATTCATGGTTTATTTATATACCGTGCATATATGCTGTGTATTAGGTGATCTCCTACATATGTTGAGGGCAGCATTTTTGGTCTAAACTAGCTATGTTTGATATAAACTGTGTATATGTTGAGGCCAATATGGTGAAACCAAGCACTCTTAGTAACCTGGAACTTCTCACGCACCAGTAATATTGCTCAAGTGGTATTTAACAAATTACCAAAGAATATTACCTTAAAGTGGCATGAAGACCGAAGTGTATAATAAAGAACAATCATTTATTTGTGCTAATAAAATTTTATTTCAATAAATTAATCTGTCAGTGTTCATCAAATGCCTCAAAGTCCATTAAGTTTTATTTTCGATATTAACCATAACCGTCAATATCAGTTGCCGCATAAAACAACCTGTCTTTGCCTCATTTGATTTAAATAAAATTTATGATTCTGCTGCAATTATTGTGCATAAGTGAGTGTAATTTTAAACGTAATACTGAACTAAACTGACAACATAATCAGTCTGCAGTCTATAAATATTATTGAAAAATCCATAACTCTAGAATGGAAGGTTTTTATCGTTGTCGAGTACAAATGTTGCAGCAAAATTGGTTCTCTGTGTTTAACCCATCCCCGGGGGGGGGGGGGCAGCTATCATCCTGGGACTTCCTCAGTCACACACCTGGTGATTGGGGCAGCATCCCAGCCGGATGTCCTAGCCATTGAGCCACCTCATTTAATTTGAAAATAACTTGCACAAACTTCACCATGAACCATTAGCGGATGGTAGTCTACACACGTGCATGTCCTGTTCACAGACATCGTTCCCAGTTTAAGACTTTGACTCTCCACATATCTCCTGTACACGCACTGTATACCCAATATCAGATGTCCATAGGTGTTACAGAAATTGCATTGACCCTGGATTAACCCTGTTTTTATAGCTCATTTTTAAGACCTAAAGTTCTCAGTTTGTATACATATGCGGTACCTGTAAGGTGGTCAGACCGCCATTCCATTCTGAAAGAACAGGTCTCGTCCACCTCAGTCTCTGTACGGCACACAGACTGGGTGTGTGACGTACCTCTGGGGTCACACGAGGGAGGTTTGAAATGGAGCTTCCTGTGGCTTTGTTACCATGTGTTGTTATTGCTCATAAATACAGGGAGGCATTAGCATTAGCATTATTACCTCAAGCTATGCTGGTAATTTTGTAGCCAAGTACATATTGGGGGAAAATAACACCTGGTAACAGCTGCAAACATTATGACTGGCTCATCGCGGTGTGTTTTCGGTGCCCTACAGGTTTTGTGAAGGGTGCGGCTCGACCTGACTACTGGGTGCCTGACCACGAGGTCCTGAGCTGCCACCACTGCAGTAAAGTCTTCACGCCAGAAATGTCCAAGCACCACTGCCGCGCCTGCGGCCAGGGCGTGTGCAACCGCTGCTCCACCCAGACCCGCATCGTTCCGTCCCGTGGCTGGGACCACCCCGTGCGTGTCTGTAATGGGTGTGCTGAACGCAAGGGCAGCCTGTAACCTGGGTGTCTGCGCCCGGCCCTCTCGGCCTGGCCTGAGCGTTTCTCAGCCCAGTCTTCCAACCTGTCCTGATGTCTAGATCTGCAGTTCCCCGGCTAACTCGTATGGTATAAAGGAGCCTCTTTGTCCAGTAAAGGAGAATCACCCCACAACAGGTCACGGGAAACCAGAGCAGCCCTGCCAGATGGAGATAGGGATTGTGGGAAGATAAGGCAAGCAGCACTGTCCGAGGTCCTGTAAAAATGCCTGCCAGTCTTGCACAGAGCAGAGGAACGGACGATAACTGCAGAGAGAGACGAGACTCGACAGGAAGGCTGGGCGTGAAAAACCCTGAGCCCAACAAATCGCCCTCTTAGCAGAGGGAGTGTCCCAATAGTGCCCTTATTGTCTTCTCTGCACACAGCATCCTCTAGTTTATGCACCAAAGGGACCTCGTCTAGCCTTCATACTGCACTTGTACTCATTAATAACCGAGTTAAATCCGAATCGTTGTATTGAAGCAGCCAGGAGAGGAGGTGGATGTGAGGAGGGGACGGGCCGGGCGGCAGCCAGTGACGGGGTCTCGGTTACCCTCACGGCAGCGTCACTCTGTCCCGCTGCCTTCGTGCCGAGTGCCGTGTGCTGCTGAGGTAAGCGCCTGGCTGCTGTGTTATCTCGCAGGGCTCCGCTTTTGTGTCCCACACACAGAGCCTGGCTGGCTGACTGACTGGAGCACTCAGCACAACGCAATAACAGTGTCTTTCAAACACAAGCGTCGTTTGCTGATGCTGGGAATTGGACTAAATGGGCCGTGGAGAGGAGCAGAGAATCGGAGGCTGCAAGCGTCTACTGCAGTGCATAAACCGTCGACTCGTATTTAGGCTGTTAGGGAACGCTTTGACTGGCCATTCCAGTTTATGCTCCATATATAGGTTCCAATGCTGTCTTTACTACTTTTATACCTAGTAGTCTTGCATTAATTGTGTAGTAAGACTGATTAAAAGTGTTTGATTTTATGCAGCTTACTGATTGCTTAAAAATGCATCGTTTGCAGATACCTTCTACCTCCGCAATGTTTTTATTTATTATTATTTTTTTTTAATATTCTGATTCAGAAAAAAATGGACTGCAAATAGAACACAGAAATTAACAAAAAAAAATGTTTAAAGCTGCAAACTAAGTAATGTGTGGTACCATCATCAGGGTTTATGAATTGAGTATCAAAAGGTGGATGAACATGATTGTACTTAGTTAAAGCTTTTTACAGTGGAATAACATACCTGCTGTATCCTGTGTTTTCTTATAGGTACTCAGTTTTAACAAGTTTTGGGACCTGGAAAACTGTGGGGAAGTGATCTCATATTTTTAAAATGGCTAAAGGGATTGATTTGCCTGTGGAATCTTTTTTCTGTAACTGGATTCTTTGAATACTGGCCTTATATCTCATGTAACTAATGGCAAAATGTTCAATTAATTATGCAAAATAGCTGTTCTGTGTAAGACAGTCTGTTTTTAACAGGTTGTTCTGGAATAAAGAATACTGGCATCGCAGTGCCTGACTCCATCTTCTTATAGGGGCCTGGAGATCAGCCATGATGCACTGCTGATTACATCACAGGCCATGGACAGGAAACTGACAGTAATTGGAAATGTGAGAGTTGAGGGCACCTTGTTTTGCCTGTTAGCCCAGTGCTGCTGTCATTGTGGCTGTGCCATGGGTCATGTGTGTGAGTGGAGCGCCCTGTTACTGAGGGGTGATGGAGGGCGGACAAGCCCCCCGAAGGCTGCACAGGGCTCTTGTGCTATAAGCTTCCCACTGTTAGCCAAAAGTGGGGTGCCTCCCTCTCCTTGTCCTGGTGCAGCTGTATGGGGGGAGGAGGGACATGGTTGTACAATGTGACAAAAATATACATACCAAAGCCTTAAATGCAGGAGAACGGAGGTGCTGTTTGTATAAAAATTCAAATAAATCCATAGTGTTAGGGCACAGAGGCATTGTTCATATTATTACTGTTACCACGGAATTACCGGTTACCATGGAATCCACTGCCATGGTATTCCTTGTTTTTCATTTTCTGCAGCATCTGATAAATGATAACATACAAAAACTAGTGTGTGGAATGACAATAAGCCTTCTCTGACAGGCTGCCTCCGCCTTATTTCAGCTCTTGTTCACTGCTGCTTGGCCAAACAGTTAGCAGAAGGAAGAGGACGTATTAAGGTTCTCCAGGTTTATGAAGTGCTTTGTTTCGTTCCTGTGAGGCGTCTGTCAGACGTCCTTTAAAGGAGCATGTAAAGGCCATAACTGCATGATGCTTCTGTGTGGTTCATTTCCTTAGTCTGTTAGATGTGTCTCATGATGAAAAGATACTGATGCCAAGGAAAAACCAAAACCTTTGCACTTCACACTAAGTTAAGATAGAACTTTACTGATTTTGTGGGAAATTCTTGTACCATTGATGTACTTAATACAACAAAGGCAGAAATTTGCGGTCAAATGAAAAAGTGTAAAAAGATAAAGTGGAATGGTAATGTATTAAAGGGTAATGTAATGATATAAAAACCTACAGGGGCTAAAATGCACAGAGTGACTTAGTAAAAGTGCTGACAATAATCGGAACAGCAGCAGATGAAGGTAGTTAACGAGAGGCAGAGCACTGCCCACAGTACGTGTGATGAGCCACCTGTAATATCGGATTATCACACGTCATCTTAAACTTGATGCGGGACAATGTTAAGTCTCTGTGTGCCCGTTTCAAGAAGGAGGAGATATTATAGAGTATGATGGCCACAGAGAGGAAAGCATCTCCAGTGGCATTCAGTCCTACACCTAGGAGGTATGACTCTTTGGTTGTGTGCGCTCTGATATCCAACCAAGGAGGATGAGAAGGTTGTCCATGATACAGAGAGGTCTCTGCAGCTTCTTCCTCTTAGACACGTCCACTGGACTCTCTATTTCAACTCTCAGGTCTGAACCAGCCTTCTTTAACGGCTTCTTCAGTCTGTCGGCGTCAGCTGCCCTCACCTGGCTGCCCCAGCACATCACAGTCTAAAAGACAACACTTGCCTCAACAGAATGGTGAAGCGTGCAACCTGGTCACGTGGATGTTAAAGGACCAGAGCCTCCTCTGTCAGTAGTGTCAACTGGCCCTTTATATATAATTAATATATAATCATATGTAGATAATGTTTTTTTTACAGTTAAAACGTGAATAATGGCCATTTTTTAATACTGTGGGTGTTGTTTAACTGTGGAGCTATCTAAAGATCTCATGCTGGCATGTTATCAAATGTTGGAAACGGACGCAGCCTTCCTAAAGACTACGTTTTTAACATTCAAAATTAGGTGTAGCGGATTGCCCCTATCCTTCCACAAGGGGGAGACATAGCTACTTTTCTTTTGTTCCTTAATTTTACAGACTTCAGAAACAGATCTCCAGTGCATATACTGTATTTTATCTGACAGCTGGCCTTCTGTCCTGTGATTATTTTGCCATGACAACTGTAATTCTTTTAATTAAATTTGTTTTAACCACTCCCAGTCCCATTAATGTACAATACAGGTAATGGAAAGTCCAGGAATTAGACTGACTAATCAAAACTTTGTGACTGTATGTGTCCCGCTCAGATGTACCACTGCAAATGCGATACCGTTGGCTTTCCCACGCATTTATTTAGTACATCATACTTTTGTCCACAATGATTCAACCTACTTCCATTAAGATCCAGACTCTGAAAATCATTTATTCAACAAAATTATGATGGGCGTACTTTTCTGCAGTACACCAGAAGCACTATGCCAACATTTATACTTATGGTTTTCATGTCATTACACTGGATAGCATTATATGCCCTTCAAAGAAATGTGAGAATACAGTTATAGCTTAATAAGCACTTGAAAGATAACCTAAGAATAAATGTACTAACACAATAATTCGTTTAGCAAACTTGTTTTTCAAAACAACTGATTTAGATGAAATATTGTGGTATAACATAGAGTAAATTTTGTCACGTCAAAGACAATGTGATCAAGTATTATTTGTTAGATATAGTTATTATTAGCCCCATTAGACCACAATTAAATCTAATATGTTTTTCTTTCACATTGTAATAAGGAATGCACTTGGAATGAGAATGATACCGCCCCCTAGTGGTCAAATTGATGATGTGTGACGCCCCATCTCAGCACCTGACTTTATTTGAAGCAACTAGCCAGGCCACGCTACAAAAGCCTGCCAAATAAATTTGGCACCTACTCACTGGATTATCAGAGTAACTAAGTGCTTTCCTGGGTCAGAATGGTGTTATGATTGTTATGTTGAAGCCAGGTTGCTATTCAGAATCTTGTTAAATGATGCAATTTTTGTTGAAAAAACCTATACGTCCCAGTAATTCAGGTTCATGTTTGGTTTTTCCTGACCTACTGCAGTTCTGGGACCAGTCTGTTATCTTGTACTTCATTATGCTGTGCTTGTACATAAATAAGGTTGACATGAACATGATGTTTGGATAGGCTTTGTTTCACAGATGAACTGATGACTTCTTTAATTTACTGTGCGTGTGTGTGTGTGTGTGTGTGTAAGCACCCTCTGATGGTCATGTGTTTCATCCTATGAGTGTCCTGCGTATGGGGCAGGCTTCAGGTTTCCCTGGCTGTGATTGGCTCAATGTTGCTCATTGTGAAAGGGTTGCAGAGGAAGTTGCTGTTATAGTATGAGGTTCCACAGCTTTCCCTGAATATCATTCGGCATTCGCTGCCATCCGTGACCGGCTCACTGTCCATTTGAATTATACTCATAGATCTGTATGGGCCTCCATATTAGCATGCGCTTGAGCCTGGACCCATGTTTTTCTGAGTGGCTATGCATGTGTTCTGCCTGTTTAATGGACTCCACTGTCTGCCTTTGTCTGTGGACTCTCAGTCACTGCATCAGAGTTTCAGGGAGTTTAATTTCCCACACACTCACTCTTCATTTGTAGACGCCAGGCCTTGTCCTCCAGCCTGTTCGGGTATTGGGTGGGGGGGGGAGTACTCCTGCGAAGGGTTATGGTGAGGTCTGGTGGGCTGATGAATGGCGATGAGCTGGCAGGAACCTAAGAGACTTGGCGCAAGATGAAGGAAAGTCAGGCGAAGCCAGGTCACGGGGCACCAGGGCTGAGCTTCATGGAGGGTGGGGGGGACACATAATCTGCTGTTCAGCAGCACACCAAGACTGAGAAAAGAACAGTCATAACTCAGCAAGGTGGGTGCAGGACAACCACTAGGGAAAGGAGGAAACATTTTGTGCAAAACATGAGTTTAAACATGTTTACAATGACTAAGGAAAAAATGTGTGCGTCATAACCAGAAAATTATGGTATTGGAGATTCCAATAATATCAACACTCATGCCATCCCTGTGTAGTTTTGGATTGATTTAAAATTGTCTGGACTGGCGTATGGATGCCAGAGAGCCTGCAGGAGAGGGGGTGTCAGGCACTCAATGCCAAGGTCCCATGTTTGACCTCAACACAATATCACCCACCCCTTTCAAATATGTTAGTCCTCTATGTCCAAAAGCACTTGATCTTCTCTTGCCTCCCTGTGTCACTGAACTTATCTTCCATCTCATGGCAGATGATGGCTAATTAATATTATTTTATATAGTTATGAGTGGGCGATCCAGAATGTCACAAGTTCCCAGCTAAGAATGAACACGTGAACTTGAGAGCATCAGTACAGGCTGTTAAGCAGAGCAGCTCATGCTGTTTCTAGTTTGTTGCCGACTGTTTTATGGCTGCAAAAGCTGAATCTGCTGGGTTTACAGACTGGATTTCAACCCTAATGAGCTTCAAAGTGTTCATAAGCAGGAAGCTGCTAGCTGCTCACAGGGCCATAACTGCCACTCCAGCTTTCCCCACTCAGCAATTTCCAACCATCAATGTAAACTAAGGTTTTCATTTTATTTACTGCTCTATGCACGCCTCAGCTGAGGTGTGCTTCAGCTAATAACTTGTTTTGCAATGCAATTCATACGTGATATTTTAGCGAGTGAGTCTTTGCCGAATTTAAGTCCCAGATATCATGAACTATAAACTGCCCGTTTTCCTTTAAGTGAAATTGTTTAATACCATTTTCTCAAAAAGAGACGGCGTTAATTAAAAGCTCATAAAGATCAAAGGACTGAAACCAGCAACAGCCAAGTTCAGGAACGGTGCTTCAGGACATGTCCAATTAATCAATTTAACGAGGTAAAATCGTCGAAGAAGGCCTCCAGTTGAGAGACGAGCGAGTCGCATGCAAGCGCCAGACTGGCGCGGCATTTAAACTGCGGCGCCCAGGGATGTGCTCTGAGAAAAAGCAGGAACGCCGAGACGGAAGTGGGCTCGCTGACAAACGTTAAGTGAAGCTGGTATGTGGGAGCAGGAAGTTAAGCCGACTTTGAATCTGCAGGCTAAGCAGCAGCCATTAATCAAACGTGACTACTGAGCTAGTGTGCCGACGCGGCAGACTCGCTCCCACATGGGTCGAGCTGTCATAAACACATGAACTGTCGTGTAATTACTTAGCGCAGGTACATTTTCTTAATCTGTTACTGTAACCAGTAATAAAAAGTTATTAAGCAGCATTTTTCATGTCAGTAATAAAGCAGTTCACTTATAAAAACATCCATTTAAACCTCCAAAAGTTCCGCTATCTAAGCAAGCCCTTCCATTAGGCAGACATTTTCCATATTTTGAGGAAGACATTTTAGGATTGGGTTCTAAGTTTTGAGGGCCCTTGCTAGTCAAGGGTGAGTCACCATCAACTTCCAACCCCTGGCCCATATTACCCTCTGCCAAGCGTTTGACAGTGGTGGCTGTCAGAATCGCGATGTACAATGAATGAGTGGTCGACTTCCACAGAAACTTCAGGCCTTGCCACTAAGGCCTTAAACCGTTTCTCTTATATTGCATGCTTACTCAGTCACTTTTCCATGGCTTTTCCCTTGGAAGAACATTTTTCTAAAATAAACAGTCATATCAGGAAATGCCCATTCCTCACAGAATCCGTAGAACTGTTGCTTAATTTAGATGAGTGTCACAGCTGGAGCCATTTTGCTGGGCTTGGGAAAATCATGGTGAAGATGGCCATTAGTACCATGAAGACTTTGTTCTGCAGCCAACGGGAGAGCGTGTGGCTATTTTAATAAAACAAATGAGGTCAGCAATTGATTAGCGCTGTGGCCAAGGCATGCAGAGGGCAAAGGGGAAACTGGCTAATTTGCCATGAAAGAAATAGTCCAAAGGAAATAGAACAGAAAAATAAATATAGGGAGAATAGATAACATGGACAGCCATGTATTTTTTGAAATTCAGTCTCAGAATGAATATTAGTCACTGTTGCCTTCACTCCATTAATTCACCTGTTAGAAATGTACAAGTTCCTGACATTCTGTGTTCGTTAAGTGTCACAGGCTCAACGAACCCCATCTGGCCAATCAGAGGAGGTGAAGAGACCTAACAACACAACATGCTGTTAAAGCAAAACAAATCAGAGAAAGAGACAAAATGATACCCACGTGCAGAGACAGGACAGCACTGGAGTTTTAATATTATATTATTTATTTGTCTTTGTACAATGTAATTACAATACAAATATGTAGGTTTAGATACAAAATTATGTAAATAAAGATTAAAAATAAGCTTCACTCGTCTGTTATCACTACACTACAGTTTACAATCAAGTTTATGAGGTAATTTAGTTTTCTTGTTTTGCCATAAACATAATCAACCTACATTTTTTAATTTTGAGAATACGGGTGCGGAAAATGTCAATTAAACAGTGAAACATTCTGAAGTCCATAAAGGAGCCACAGAAGAAGCAGAGCGCCAGCCTCTTGCTGGCATTTTCTTTTGATTTGGTGACAGGAATTATGTGGTGGCATAATCAGCATTGTGCCATGTACAAAAGCCTGATTGATTGTGTAATTAGGAGTTAATGACCAAGAAATTCAAGGGCGTCGTAAGTGTTGGCAACCTGATGGTCGCGCCCGAGCGCAGACGGGCGGCTCCTAGGAGCCGCTCCGCTTGCTGTCGTTGGTAATACCCAGCTAAGGAAACAGGATGACAGTGCCTCTAATTAGCATTTATGATTGATTGATTGGTTAGCTCTCTTTTTAAGAAAAACACCTGGGTTATGCTGGGGCAAAGAGCCCTAGGATCAGCCCTGCAGTGTGAAGTACCCGATCGCCCCGGTTACTCACAGTCTTTCCCTTGCATTCACATGAACAAACTCAACCAAGCACCCAAGCCAGTCAAGCTTCTCACAGCATGCGTCTGCCATCATTGCTATGCCATAAAGAAAAGTAAAGCAAAAAAAAAAAAAAAACTTTTCTCTTAGCATTCTCCTTGAAGTAAACATAAAAAGTACCTTGTTTTTGTCAGTTGCTAATACACAGTGAATGCTTTACATTTGGACACTCCGCTTTACCGGTTTCATTTCTTTGCATCAGACTTCAAAAAACCACATCTTCTAGTAAACGCACTGCTTTTAAGGGTGTGAATAGCGGAGCAGCTGACCTCTTTGTGAGAGCAGTACCATATCCACCCAGTACGTCAGCCCTCAAGTCTTCTCTGTCCAACAGGTGAAATTGCAATACGTCATGTAATGCTGTCTGACAATTTGTCCACGGTATTTTCTCCTCAGTTCTGTTGCAAACAAGGCTGCGTGAGCTGATGACTACTGAAAAGTCTGATGAAAAAAAGAAATCACTGACTCTGGTGTACCTTGTCTGGCTTATGCTCCTGTACCTGCTACCACCTTCTACCTCAGCTACCTTCCTCTCTTCTTCCTGCTAGCCTTTTCCTTCTCCCCCATCACTGTTTAATGCTCCCTTTTGAAGGGATAAGAGGAGCCCATTTTCCTCCATACCAGGAGCAGAGCACCTCCATCTTCCACTGCTCCCCTTTTCAGATAACCACAGATAAATGTGATCTACACTCTTCAATCAAACCATTGCCTGCCAACTCCAAATCCTTGTAAATGCTCTGGCTGCTGCTTCCCTTCATCAGAATTAGTGGATTCCAAGAAGAGGAATGTCCCGCATTCGCAATAAGTCTTTTCATTATAATCAGACATTCTGTACCTTTACCCAGTGAACTCCAGCCATTCAGGAATCACAAGCCTTAGCTTTTCTCCTAGTCCTCCTAGCTCAGCCCTGTAGTATCTCTGATACACGCACAGACTAGCCACTGTTTTGACAGCAGCATATTTTAACATGCAACTTTCCAACTACGGTTTAGGGTTTTTAGGTTTATTCTATTTGAATGTTCTAGAACATGGTCCTTTCTATCCCACAAGGAAGTGGGGTTTCGTCTAGTAAAGGTGGAGGGAATGTCTGTAGTGGTATAGAAGCAACTCGTATGGGTTGAATAGCAATTGACTGTCACACACAGGGCAATAAATAGGGGAAAGGACAAGCTATTTACACCCTCCCGAAGTACACGCTCGCGGCTTGGTCACTGAGGCAGTAATTTATGCTCTTTCATCTGGTGAGTCAATCTTCCATTACCTTTCAACTGTAGAATCACAAGCACAATATTATTCACACAGGGAAAAAGTTAAATATTTTGGCGGTTAAAATCAAATTTAAAAGGTAATTGATTTGAAAAAATAATAAATTATATCAGCCAGCATAGACCTCCTCTTTTTATTGGTCATTAATTAAAAGTTAGTCCTTTCTTTAATGCCCCTACTGCGGATGATGTCATTTGCTAGTCAACCAGCGCCTCAGACAGTTCAGAACCAACCTCAGGACTGCCTCTTTCCAACAGTTTTCCGTTCCGGTACCAGCCAAACTATCCCCTCCAATTCTATTAAAGTCCACCATAGATTCTGGTCACTGGGGGTTGCGGCTGAGCTCACTGCCAGGTTGCAGCACAAAGAGTAAAGGATGGGCAGAACGTTCCTGAACTTTTAGCCCAGTCTTCGCGCTTGGCAACCTGTCATTTCTCAGCATCTGTAGAGCTGGCAGGGGAGCAGCATGGGAGATGGAAAGTGGCAGTAACGGCAGAGGTGCTTCAGTTCTGGGTGTGTCTGTATCACTGTTTGTGCAGGCTGGAGCATGACACAGTTAAAGCTCAATCTCAAAAGTCTTTTGCAGATCGTTGGAAAAAGGGTTGGCAGCCTTTGGCTGTGATTTTGACTCCAAGGCTGCCCACTGGGCCTCAAAGCGCTCGGCCTCCTGGGATTCCATGCTGGGAACAGGCTGCTGGGCCAGCTCCATGGGCCACCCTGGACCGTTGCTGGTGCCGTTTTGGTTGGCAGTGGTGGCTGGGAGGGGGTTAGGCATGAGACCGTTGATGGTGGCAGGGCTGGCGAAGGATGGGGCGGGGAAGCTGGTTGGAGGAACGGGAAATGTGTGGTGCCCAGAGACGAGAGGGCCCGACTTGGCACCCGAGCTTCCACTCGCCGAACTCCCGGTTCCCGAGCTAGTGGCTGTGCAGAAGACATTGGCCACCATCTGGGAGGGCGTGATGCCCACAACCGGAACGCTGGCCGTTGGGTATGTCATACTGTTGGCCAGGGCAGGCATGTATGCCTGCATGGGCACAAAGGTAGGCTGTAAAGGTGGCTGGCCATACATGCCCACGGGAGCCGGTGTTGTGTCGAACGCCATGGGAAATGGCTGCATGGAGGTGGGCAATGAGCCTGGTGGCATGGCTGGCATCTGTTGGAGATGCGGCGGGGGCACCACTGTCTGCTGCTGTGGGTGCTGAGCTTTCACTGCTTTGGCTACCTCCTCCAGCCATCGCTCAGCCTCAGAAGGTGTCCTCTTGTGCCCACTTTGGACCGGGGGTGGTGACTGAACTGCCTGCTCTGTTTGCACCACCCATGAGGTGGTGGCTGCTGGGGGTGGGAAAGGGGAGGAGGGGGGGACAAATTAACACACAGGAGAAAACATCACACTTACTGTAAGATGACAGCACCTTATTTACTGCTGAGGAAAACCCAAAGGGATCAATCAGAGAACACTCACCCTGCAGAGGTCCGGGAGGAGGGGGGATGGCAGGTGGCGCTGTGCATGCTGGGATGCCGTTGGCAGAGAAGAGCTCATCAGAAGGCTTAGTGAACGAGGCATTGATCTGGCTGCAGAGTGCATTGATGCTGTCTGCTTCACTGGCCACTGTCAGATCCATCTCAGGGACTGAGACCACAGACGAGAAGGACATGAGTAAAGTGCCATCAGTACCAGGCAAGACACCAGACACGGTCACATCCACCTCAGGGACTGATACCAGAGATAATGGACACACACACACACACACACACACAAAGCAGAGCACACTCCCTTGATTAAACGTTCACACACAGCGTTCTAATCAGCATTTTGTCTGCTTGCTTAAGCATCTTCTGAGACCCCCCACAATGGGAATCCCCCCTTCCTCTGCCAAACATCATTTTCCATCTTGTCATCAGCATGGCTGCAAAACAGCACATGGCACAAAGCTCCCATGTTAGCGTCCCGGTAGCAGTACAGCAGTCAGGCAGAGAGAGGCACTGCAGCCACTGAGTGTGAGGTCAGCGTTCGGTGAAATCCTCGCAGAGCCACCGTGTGGCCTCTCCAAAGAGTGTCACTGGGGT
>JABJVR010000032.1:3408201-3434577 GCA_025773905.1 Chitala chitala
ATCCTAAAGATCACAGTTTTATAAAGCTTTGTTTAGGGAAGGTAACCATTGTATTTACTGGAGTATACCACTGAGAACGCAATTAAGTTGGTTTTCACTATAAAGAAAAGCTGAGACAACTGCTATAGCCCCCCTTTATGTGCATATACAACATAAGGTACCTGCTGGTGTAGTGACACCTCGTGGTCAGAGAACAGAGCTGGTGGAAACAGGTGGTGTGACAAAGTGGTTGCAGGTACCGCACCTTGTTTCGTGTCTCCTGGTCTAGGCTCACACACTGGTCCAGAGGCACCCCGCTCACCAGCTCCAAGCCAAGAACCCGGCTACTCGTCAGCTCGTCCACTACCTCCGGGACCTGAAAAACTGGGTCTCCGGCCAGCAGCATCCTGAGGTTAGCAAAGCACGGGGATTAACATGAAGCTAACCACAGAACGGCCACACAAGACACAATAAATATGCATTTGCTTGTTTGTTTTAGCCAAGCATATGTGTTTATTATCTCAATTCTTGAAGAGAGCATACACTCAAAGGTCAGGTCAAAGGATGTAAGCATCTCAAAAGAAAAAAACCTTTTATAAAGTAACAAACAATTGGTGACATAACTGTAATGATTTTTATTTGAAAAATGCAGAAATCAGTATCCTTTGATTAGATTTGACTTTACTGATATAACATATAATGGGATATTTTAGTATTTATAAAACAGCAGGTGCAGAATGAAGGTTTTAGCCTTTTTCTTTCTCTTATGACATCACTTCCTGCATCTTTTGCACATTTTCTCAGTGTTACCACTGTGGCCAGTCTCAGTATTGGTGGAGTTAACACACACTCCAAAGAGGCGCTACCACTAACCCCTACTGTCCTGACATACCCATTCAACCTACCACATACACTCAGTCTGATGTTCCTCAACCTCATCATGTTGTACAATAATGTCTTATTGATGAATCTGTAAGGAGCAAATTTAAATCATCTCAACAACAACTAGACTGCCTATGGACTCAGACAAGGCACCAGGGCGCCCCCTTGAGCCTTAGCAAAAACATTAACCAGCTCACTGGGTTAATACAGTACCAGGTAAAGTAAGGTTCAGCTATTAGGTGACACATGAGATCTCTGTGGGAGTGGAGGACTGTGCCTGTCAGCTAGACAGCTATGTTTTGGGGTTCTGGTCTGTTGAACAGTCAAAGGTAACACATGTTAATTATTCTCGTCAGGATGTTATCATGCGTCAAAGAACTATAAGGTGCTGAATGTACTGCAGACTCACACAGACACACCCATGTAGGCATGGCCGCTGATGTGACACTGTGGCATGTTCATCTGTTCTCAAACAGCATATCTGTAGGTATCAAGTTTCAGGTCCAACTACAAGTCCACTCCAACGCATAGCTGCCAACCTGTACAGTTTTACCAAATATTAGCACAGCTAAACTGTGTTTTTCATCATGTACACCGTACAGGAGTTTTCTGTACAGGCAAATATGAATGGAAATGTTTTTAAGCGCTAATAGTGTATTATGATCATCACCTATTTTGTTTTTTTCTTCTTGTTTCTTCTTGTTTGATTTGGAATTACATTATGTTATTTCCAACATGTACTTAGCATTGCTATGTAGCATTAATGCGATTTGGCCGCATAACAGCTGGCACTATTTTGTGAGGGCAATTACAGTTTCGTGTAAGGGCAGGGGTTGACAGGTAAGCCAGTGTTAATTAATTCTCAGATTTATGTAGTTTAAACATACAAAATCCACACTGTATAATTGTGGAACAATCAATCCATTAGCCAATGTCATGTTTTCAGTCAAATATGCTAAAGGGGCTACATCCATTAGTTGCAAATTTAACACAGAATTCTGTAACATTTCAAAGTGTTGGGGACTTGTTTTACTGGACAAAGGTGTGACAGCAGTAACTGTTTGGTGTTATGTCAGGGGCAAGGGGTGTCTCTGTGAACCGGAGGCTCCCTGCACTGCTATTAGCGGGGTGTATGAATTTTCCACTGAACACAAACAGCACCCCTGCACTGAGAAACTAGTCTGACCAGAACAGTAAATAGTGCTGTGTTAGACTGGAACAAATTCCTGCATATTACACCACTTCCCTATTGGTGACACAAAGAATGAAATCCAGTAAGAACACAACAAGCCCTCAATTTACAAAAACAACACAATTCTGAAAATGATTTGGACACTGAAAACCGGTGTACTAAACTATTTCCACAGGATAAATAATATATTCCAAGCCTACTGAAAAACACCCAAAAAATCCACTAAATATTTGTAAAACATTTTAATATAAATCTATCAACCCATGATTATAGCATTACATACAACACCACAAGGACCATAATTATTTTAAAAATTTATAAAGTCATTAACAGATATCCATATTTGTGTCATCCAGGTTACTCTGAAACATTCTACACAAAAATTTAACAATTAACATTAACTGGAAGGAAAGGTAATATTTACAATCAAGAGCTCTCTTCTTCTTCCACCGAAATGAATATATAAGATCAGTGTTCGACACACACATACACACACAATACCTGAATCGTTTGGCACATTCTGCTTCTCTCTTGTAGTCACATTCCCATGCCAGCTCCCTCTGAATGACCTCGAGGCTGCTATCTGCAAACAAGCCTAGCAAACAAAATTAAACAGAAAGATTTTATTAATATGTTAATAAGGACACTGAACAGTGTATTATTTCCACGACCTCTATGACCAGGACGACCTCCGTGAAACACAGGCTCACCTTCAGGTAGCGGTATGCTCATTTTCAGCACGGACATCAAATTGTTGACATCACTGCGGATGCTCTGTGCAACACCGGGATACTGGGACAAGAGATCAAAAGTTTTGTCAAAGGAGCAGAAAAATCTAAATGCATGTTACTTTCATTTGGAGTACTGAACAACAAACACACCTTAAATTAAACCCTCAACTGACTCTGCATCTAGGCTTCATTTAGATCAGGGGTCGGCAACCCACGGCTCCTGAGCCGCATGTGGCTCTTTCTCCCCGTGGCTTTGGAAAATAAATAATGAGTATTTAATTTAAATTTATTTTATTTTTGTTTGTTAGTTTTTTAAACGTAATCCTAAATTTGAAGATTATGGTGATCTTGTGACATTAAAATAAAACGCGTTTAATTTTTTGTCGCTCAAAATATGCGTCACAACTGCCGATGTGCGACACGCGCCGGCACGCGATTTATTGAGCTTTTCGACCCCACGCACAAGTAGACGGCATTTTTGATGGATAATTTAAGTTCGGCTTCTTATTTCATAAATACGAGGAGGACTCAAATAGACATTGAGTATTTTATTTGAAAGTAACCTTCAACCCAGCGTCTTTTTTTCAGAGTTCAAAATGTTTTTGTTGCATGCAGAAATAAAATGTCGTTTTCTCTGTAGCAGTTCATTGATTTCATAAACGCAACACATAAATGCATAGTTTTTTTTTATACATAGCATAAAGGTAAAAAACGATATAGGCAGTGTTACTTTATTTTAGATGTCAAAAGGGTTTTGTGGCTCCCGGTGTTTTCTTTTCTGTGGGAAACGGGTCCAAATGGCTCTTTGAGTGTTTAAGGTTGCGACCCCTGATCTAGATTGAGTGATGGCACGTTTTCCAAGAAACACAAAATAATCTACAATTGAGGGTTAGAAATTGTCAGGCCTACTCAAGCGCTTGGGTGAAAAGAGTCCAGACACAGTGCACAGGGCCATACACAACTGAATATTTGCGTTAGGACATTCTTTAATATTAAGAGCCTCTGTTAAGTGCCAGCTCAAGTTCTTCTGCTGACCTGGATCTTCAAGGCCACCTCCCTTCCATCATGCAGCACCCCGTAGTGGACCTGCCCAATGGATGCTGCTGCAAAGGGCTTCTCCTCAAACGACACCAACTTGTCTCTCCAGCCAGGGCCAAGCTCCTCATCCAAAACATTCTGCACAGGGAAATGGAGAACAGATCACTGGAGTGCAGGGACCTGCTGGGGAACAGGCGCTTAGTGCATGATAGGGGATAAGTCTCTTCAAAAAAAGGTTGTCCATTTTGAAAAGGCTTGATTTGATCTGCTTTACAAAAATACCCATGGGTATAATGACAAAAAATTAAAGTAATTTCAGATGACAGCATCTGCTATTGAGCAACAAGTAAACAAAAAACCTCACCAAAGTCAGCATCATCCTAAGGGTCTTTGACATAAAAAACATTACCTTCATTTGCCAAGAAGGCATAAAGTCTGCACTCTGCCTGACCCGCTCAAAAATCTTCTGCAGCTGGGGATTGATAAAGTTATCATCTAAGGGGAAAAAAAGTTGAACGTAAAAAAAAAAAAAATACATGAACTCACAAAGTTGCATTGCATCAATAATCGAAACATGTAAATATTACTGGTTTTACACACACTAGCTTTTCAGTACCAGCATTACTGGGATCTGAGGCACACACAGGAACTAATCATAAAGGCTAAGGTAGGCCTCTAAGGGAAGGAGGGCTACCTTGTATACTGAGCATCTGCCCAATCTTCAGGGCTGCTCCGCGCACCTTGCAGAGTGTGTTCACAATCCTTTCTGCATTTGCTTCAGACAGGAGAGGCGAATCCAGTAGGGAACCAGTATCTGAAACAGATGAACTGGATGGGTCTTCTTAACATTCCATGGATGAAACTGGCTCCAGAGCATGGTCAGTGTGTCACACTGACCATCTGTATTTCTCCTGTACCTGCACGCTTCCCTCCCAAAGACTGCTTGGCCACTTCTGCAATGGCTCCCAGACTCAGGCCGATGGCCAGACCTGCACGAGAGATGAAATGTCGTGACTCCCCACAGGGCCACAGGGCAGAGTCTCACAACAAATCAGCACACAGGAACCTATACCTGAATCATCTCGTATCACTATGAATACAGAGGTAACAGGCTAAGCGTAAACGGTTAACTATGACTTCCACACACTCCAGAAAATGTCTTGGTTAAAGATGCAACACCAAAACTACCAGAACACCTTAATACCTTGCTTTCATGTTGTCATGATCGCAAGTCTGCGAACAAAAATGGTATTGTTTAATGACGCATCAGGCACCAGCCACTTTACAGTAAAAAGCTATATATGGACCAAGCTATACTCGTATATGGACACAGATGATGCTGTAGAAATACAAATGTGGTGTCCAGCTGCACATTTCACAGCTGCTGTTCACTTACCTCCAAAATTGGCAAGTCGACTGATTTGTGTAGCTGGGACCTTCCTTTCTTTGGCATGGTCACTCAGCTAAAAACGTCAGTACAAGTAGCCATCAAATCAGAATCAAGATGCAAAAGGACTTTCTAGTGAATACGTATGTAAAAAAATTAAAATAAAATAAAAAACAAACAGTCATGTGATCTGTGAAAGCCTCAATCTTTATTGGCTGAAAGTCAACAGTAATAAGACCAAATAACATTCAATCTGTTTATCTTTGTATTGTCAGTGTATAACACAAGGCAAAAACAGATGCTGTGAAAACTATAGCTCTGCAATCACCAGAACAATTGGAAATGCACTGAAAAAGTATAGCAAATATTGTACTGTAAAACCAGTGAGTGTAATTAGACTGGACTTTTCTCCCTTGTTCTTTGCGGCCCACATGGGCACACTGTGTTGCCACTCTCTATCTCTCTCGCGCGCACACGCACGCACAATACCAACATGCAAAACCAGACATGTGGCACTGTGTGGAAGCATTTGTGTTGTGTTAGACTGCCTCGTCGCATGAAATAACCTACCCAGAAACATTAGAAGTTCAGTTGGGCTAGTCAAAAGAAAATGACTGCACTTGTATGTTTTCAAATTTATGCAACTTTATTAAGGGACTTCACTATTGACTTGTCAGCAAACATACTAGAGAAGGAAGGGGAAAAACAGAGCTTACAAACTGTACCATTTGGTTGCTGAGGCCATGTACCATACTCACTAAAATTTATATATAAAAGACTTGGTTATACAGTATATAATAACTATAAAAAGATAAATATTTTCAATTGTTTTATGTATTTATAAATGTACAGCATACTTTCAAATTCAGTGATGCAGGAAGTAAGTGCTTTACCGCTCCATGACTGCAAAATTAACCATGTCCGGCTTTGTTTAAGGCAAAATTTAGTAAACACTAAATTAACTTGTAAGGATTTTCAGCTGCAGGAAAGGGCCGTATCGTACCAGTTGTCCATTTGGCAGAGATACATTTAACAGAATTGAAGTGTGTAAATTGTAAAAAATCAAATTATAACACTCAGCATGGAGAGAGTTTGCTGTTGATGATGACCTTCAGCAGGCATGAGATTCTGAACGGCCCTCACCTTCTGTCGGACCGGTCTGACCCCTGGGCTTCTGTTAGCTGCCTGCTTAGCTTCCCTGGCCTTCTTGATGTCTTCTGCTGTTAACTTGCCCACAACTGAATCATGGAGTTTCCTGATACCCTGCAGAGCAGAGCTACAGTGCAGGAAGCGGATGCCTTGCCCCGGCCAGCCCGGATCTCCTGCCCTGCTCCGTGTGGCTCCGGATAATGGCTCAGTGGGACCCTGGCTGATCCCTTGTTCAGTCTGTTCCCCCTGGCCAGAATACTCAGCTGACATCTCAGAGCCCACTGCCCATTTGGCCGCATCATCTTGCTCCATGTCCCCCCAGATGTCAGGGTCGGGGAATTCAGAGCGGACAGCCTGGGGAGGAACACCACGTCGTTTAAGCATGCTGCTTCTCTCACCACTCAGTAACATATGCTGTTCTTCAGCATTAAACTGTTCAAATGAAACAACATCTGTACTTGGGAACCTACTTCCTATACAATAAAACTTATACAGTACAGAACATTATTCACACCACAACATGGTGCACATAGGAAGCATATTAGTCATACACACACAGCATAATGATGCATGCAGTACATACATTAGTTATATATGCACCGTGTTATGCTCAAAATAACTTCGCTTAAAGTGAGTAGGAGCAAACAGACTATTCATGTTAGGATTTTAAATATCATCAAGCAATATACTAACTTTTTCATATATAAATATGAAAAATTTTTTATTCCTCGAAAAACAAAAAATAAATTAGACAATTTAAAGAAGCTTTTTCAAAACACATTCATCCTTACCACTTAAAAACCAACAGCACAGATGTTGGTATGGATGATGGAGACATGGTCCTACTAATATTGTGGAAGTAGCAAATTGTTCCTTATGTTGGTTAAGGGGAGCAGGGGGATGGGGGCTGGTTTAGTCCCTAACATTGTTGAAAACAAACCTATGGCCTTCCTTACAACCAACTTAAATACAAACTAAAACCCTGAAAATTTAACAAAAAATTAAGAAATTGTTTGCAAATGTTATTGTTATAGCCAAAATGTCACTAATTCATATTTGTCACACTATGACTACCAACTCACTACGTTGGTTATCCAGCATTAATTTAAACAATACATTTAAAGTATCCTTTCTTGTTTATGTAAGCCAACAAACTCTATTACATCTACATCTTAAGGAGAAAATTAGGAATTGATCAAAGGAACGTTACACATATGATCTAATCACACACTGGTTGTACACACAGTAAGTTTTTGCTTACCGAACTGCTTCCCATCACGGTACCCACAATACCCTCCACCAGCTCCTGCACCCTCTTGACCCCTACACCCAGTGTGGAGTTGCACGCACGTAGTTGCAGCTGCTCACACTGCATGGTGGCAAACGCTGCGCCCACACGCCCTGCGCCTCGCAACACTGGCACCAATTCCTGTAACATCACTGCAAAACAGAGACACAAGGGAAGCAACTGTAATTCAGACAAATACTGAAGGAGCAGCATTAAATTCCATGTTTCTGACAACAATGACACTTAGCAACACTCCTCGGATTACAATAAATTCTCATAATTTATCAGAATAATCATAATTTACCATAAATCATAATTTCCATTACCGATTGTCTCGTACAACTTTGCCCCATCCCTGCATTACTTTAAACCGCACGTAACCCCGTTCCCATTCAATTGCCAAGCCGATGGCTGTAATCACATGTGAATCGCATCAAAACTGTTCAGAATACATTACAAACGTTCAGTACAACAATTTACCTGATACCACTTACTCTGTAAAGGAGCAAACAGAACTAATTTTATGCAGTGTATGAAATACTTGTGTCCTTCTTTACCCTCCGAGCATGGAGCACACACAGACAGTCTGAAACCTCGGTTGTAAAACACTATGTAACCCGGAAGTTGTACGATCATTAAATAAATAAATAAATAAAAATAAAAAAGCTTGGTAACTGATTGTTGTCCAACGGCCCGATGCAGAAGCTGAGTGATGCAACACGGTGCTGCCTAAAATAGGGTGCTTCTGATGGGGGTGCGCAGTATGATTCGGTTAAAGTTCGTCTGTTACTTGGAAAAAATTGAGAAAATATTATATATCTCGTTTGATTAATTTAAACTACTTTCATATGGGTTAATTTATATGGAAGTACATTGTGTTTTTCCACAACTGAAAGTTTCTGTGTACTTTTAACCGCATGGCACATAGCGATCCGTTTGTTTATATATATATATAATCCGTTTGTTTATATATATATATATATATATATATTAATCCGATTAACTCAGATTTATTTAATTTGTAACTACTTGTACAACGATATACGTTATATAACAAATACAGAATGATCTAATACAATAATGTACACAACGTAATATAAATAACAGTGACAGCCCATAACAACACATGCCAGTAATGACGAACACAATGAAGCTAAATGGCTTTCATGTATGTAAATGAAACGCTTGCTTGTACTTGTCATGTTGTTGCCCTGTGGACTGTAGCGACGGGTATGAGCCTCGTCTCCGGGAGCCTGGCAAAAAGGGCATACGTTTCGTCGCTGAATTTGACAAATTCTTTTTCCACAATTAAACACAAATAAAGTATCTTCTTTGTTTTCATAATCCGCACCTCCACAATGCTCGCTACAGGACACGGAATGAATTTGGGCTCAAAGTGAGTTCGCGTTCCCACATCACGTGCTTGCGCAGCATTGGTCGACATACCTTGTTTGGACTAAGGTATAACGTTTCAAGTAATCATGCAACATTTTGAAATTACTACTGTGGCCCGTGGAGTTTTCCTCATTATCACATTTTGACCCATTTTAACTAGCGTTTTAATGTTAATGTGGACACAGTGTTTGGAGATCTGTATATTAGCAGCTGCTTAGACCTACAGTACTTTCATATTGTCTACAGCTTGAATCATTGTTTATATGTCTGTCATGATTATTTTTTATACCTGAAATTTATTAATTTCATTTCTTAATTGGTTTATGTCAATTAAATCCCAAAATGTGCGTTGTGCACCTCTATATCACCTTATGATGTATACTAGTTTCATTTGGAAAACAATCAGTAATGATGAACTTTAAATATGTGGAAGAGAGCTTATTCCATTTACCATAGTCGTATAAAAACATTAATCAAGACAATATTTGAATTGTTAAATAGTTTTATAAGACCATCCAATATGTCTTAAAATGTCTACATCTATAGTGTTGGAAAAGAAAAAAATCTTTTTAATAGACCTTAATAATTTCATTGTTAATTGTAATGTACTTTATTTTTGAATTAAAAACAATATATTATACTTTTACTTTTGTGGACAAGCCTTTGGTCAGAGCATTCACACAGTTCATTTTTCACAAGATAACTCCATTTGTCAAATTATATATTTTTTAAATTCTATACCAAGGCACGAGTGCAGGTATTGAATGAAGACTGTCCAAATGGAACTCCCAAACTAAACGCAAACCAGCCCCTACCACATATTTCATAACAACCAATTCATTAGTATATTTTGCCTTGACTTACTCAGGTATGTTCGTTATTATACGATTAAAATAAAACTGAAACAAAGTCAGTATAATTAACGGTTTTAGGTACGGAGATATGTGCTTTATATTTACTGCCAAGGGTTTCTACATGCATGCTTTATCGTTTTTATTTGCAGAATTCGTACCGCTGTTGTGGGGACATGACACGTCACTCAAAGTCCCCCGAGCGCGTGTCCCCCAAGCGCGAGGCGGGATTCTCGCTGGCCACGCTGTGTTAAATGCTCGCGAATGGTGCCCCGATCGTTGCCTTGGGCACATTTCCGATCGGTACTTATGTTAATTAAGCTTGTATGTTTTATGAAAATAAACCACACAGTGAAATGCCCATGATCCATTATCTAATCATCACCTGCCTCTATAGGTTTAAAGTCAGCATGATGTTTAAACTTTCGTCAGGTATTTCTTTGGTATTTGTGCTTTACCGACCCTTCCATCGGTATTTGTGCTTCCTTACCGACGGACCTTACTTTGTTGCGTAATTAAAACATTGTATTCATTACTGTCTGGTCGTAAGAGTTTGTCCTCACAAAATTTCATTTATTTTTCATCGTTTATTTCACTTACGTACGTTTAGCAAAAATAAACAAATAAAATATAATAATAATAATAATAATAATAATAATAATAATAATAATAATAATCTGATAATAATCAGTTCGATGCATCTAGAAGCATCTTGAAGCGGGTGTCATTTGATACTTTTTGTACATAATGAAAGCTGACATGTTTCCGTAAATCGTCTTTTCTGAATAACTTATGAGGTTCGAAAATTATTAATTGGAATGCTGTAGGTGATGTCATTTTTACGTTTGTTTGAACTGGTTTTGTATCAGAAGATCAAATAGACAATGAATAACATTCATAAAGGTACGCTTCGCCATACCTTCAAAGCTTTAAGGCCAAATTTACAAGTAACAACTTACCCTAATGTGGGAAGCTGTTTTCATTAACGGACCGATGAAGTTGGCTGTCATTTGCCAGTACTGTATAGCATTCACACATTCAGTACTGACAGTTCACGCGCTTACAAGCTAGGGGGTGGGTAACACCGCGCGCACGGGGAGGGGGCTGGGGCACGCTGGAGGAGCGGCCAAGGAGGACGCCATATATGGGCACGCCATCGACTCTGCGCTCCTATTGGCTGGCGTTCTTGTGTTGCCGCCTGTCAACAAGATGGCCTGGCGCTTTACTGCGGCCCACTGTTTGGCGTATCGGGAGTGCACACCATAGTACTGGCCTGCGGAATCTGTGGTCTTGTGAGGTAACTGTGTACGAAAGTGAGATCGATATAATTATGTCAGCTCTAGCTGGACAGTGAGCGCAGGTCCGAGATTTTAAAAACCTAACGAGCAGCTAAAGCCATACAGGCGAGAGGCTTCGATTTACCTGGAGCCTCTTCGGACTGCTCCGGCAGTGCTGTGGAGATAGCAGGCCAAAGAGGCGAGAAGACGGGCCTGTGTACAGCGTTTAAGGCGCCTTGTAAGGAAGGAGAGAGAGCTGTCGAGCACTGAGAAACATAAAGAGCATCGGAGGTAAGGCGAACGAAGTGTACGAGCTGGTGAAATAACACGTAAACTGTTGGCTGTGAAGACAGCGAAGGTGCGAGTGAGGACGTGAGAGCTAGGCTAAGCTACAGACAGCAGCACACCTGTTTACGGCTGTGTAAAACCCAGCTGTGGCGCTGCTCACGTTTACCCGGGTTATATGGGCGAGCGAGTGAGCAGGATAGAGGCTGTGAGGAAGGTGGGTGTGCAGGAGGGAGCGCTTCCGCGGCCGCCATCGGCGCCACGTACAGGTGTGCCGTTACCGTCTCACGTGAGACTGGCCACAACAGTGAGGCAGTGCGCTTCACCCAGCTGCTCACCCCGAACACCACTTACTTTTGAACTGTATAATTTTCCCCGTTAGCAAGCTTTGTCGTTGCTCACCGCCGCGCTTCCTTGTTTTGTGTATATAGCCAATTAACCGCCTGTAAAATATGGTTAGCTGCACTATTTATTATTATTTATTTCATTTAAGTATCGATCCACGTTTTTCCTGTGATCTCCATCTTCATCGTGACAAGGTCGTTGTGCGCCGTGCCATTTGGTGATGCAAAATTGGTTTCAAACAGGTCTTTTGTAAAGCCACCGTCAACATCCTTGTGTACAGGAAGGTGGAATAAGGCTAAGTAGGAAGTCGCCGTGTTTGTCTCCGGTAAATAAAATATTTTGACTTTTGATCTTAATGGTAGTAAAGCATGTAGACTGCATTTAGTAATATCAAGCTTTAATGTTGTTGTGATACATCGGGTAGCATGACAATTCCGCTAATGTTTACTTAATTTAAATAACTAATAGTCTTTAATATCGTTATAATTACTAACAAGGTAGCTAGTGTTTCTAATTCGTTCTTACTGTTGTGCATTGTTAGAGTAGTTTCAGGTGTTCATAATATTGTATCGCCGTTTCCATATGTTTGGTGTGCTTGTGAGCCACGTTGATCTGTTACTACCAGATCAAACCGTTGCTTGTAATGTGTATTTAGACACGCACAGTACCAAGGGCAGAGTGTTTTCCTTTGCATGAAGGGACACAACTCTGGCGTTAAGGTACTTTGGTAGTGCTGAGAGTGGCAGGACCCTGACCCTTCTGATGAGTTTGCCAAAGTCCACTTGTAGTAATCTTTAGATATGCAATAGCATGAAATTGCTGATGGTAAAGATGTGTTTGGAATGGTTTCAAATGTGAATTGTGATGGCTGTACCCCCCACCCCTTATGCCACTGAATTGGTAGACAAAAAGTAAGTGGATGCGGGATGGAGTAGGAGATTTCACCAAATCTGTAGTCATGGACTTTGGGCTGTATCAGGAAGTAATTCACTGCTTTGGCCTACATGGTGAACATGGCACCTAGGCCATTTCTGGTGAGCTGTGGTGTACCGGCATTTGGCTAATGTGCTCGTTCTTCTCCCAGTTATGGGGCGGGCCTGTCAGCGGTGTTGCGGCTCGGCGGACGGACTGAGCGGCGTCGGGCACCATTGTTGTGGCGAGTGGGGAGTGGCGGCTGTGGCCGGCTGCAGTGCGACGCCCCCACATTGTCTCTGCGGTGTGAGAGATGGCGTGAGCCAGTGGTGGCGGCGGTGATAATTTATCACCTTTTATGTGCACCCTGTGAAGCAGAGCGAAGAAGCTGAGGGCTGGCCTTTGTGAACAGGGCTAAACGAGTTTGCCATTAGACATTTGTTTTCCAAAGGCTAGAACTGCATATGTGATTCCTGAGTTATAGCTCCACACGCTGTCAGTTTCTGTTTTGTTGGAGAGTTTGGATGGAGAGGGGACTATATGCTGTTGGACAGTGTGGCTGTAGAACAATTCCTGGAAATTGGCACAGTGATGACTGTAATACAGACTGGAGTTCTGTCACCTTATCTTTGGGTAAGATTATAGAAAAGAAGTCGCCTTTGTCTGTAGGTGTGGCGTGTGCCTGCTGATTGTGCTGACTGGTCCTGCACCAGGGCCCGCGCAGAGAGACGTGATATTCGTGTAGCTTTGAGCTGGAGCGTGGTTTTATGGATTATGTGAGAGGCTTAAAACTGCCCTTAATTTGCAGGAATGTGTTCAGATGACAAAAAACAGCCTTAGCATAGATGTCTTGTTGATTGAGAAGGTGTGAGAATAGAAAGTGTTGTGTAGGAACATTTGTTGGTGTCACTAGGAATGTTTTGGCATAAGATGGAGAACTTGAGCATGTGCGTTTTTCTTTACTCTTGGTTGCCAACAAAGCAGTTGTTTTGGGGGTTAAGTACTGTTAATCATAGGGTCATCCACACTTCAGAACAGTCCTTGTGCTCAAAAAATGTATGTAAATTTCCCCCTCCCCCCTCATAATTTTAATGGAGACCTTTGATTATTATAGTAGTACATGTGTTATCCAGGGATCGCTGTTTGTGTGAGCCGTGCTGCGTGCTTGCATACTGGTGACCGGGTCAACTGAGTTCAGGTCCAAGTCCTGTTTAGTTGCTGCATTGATGTCACTGTATATCAGCTGTTGGGTCTTGGCTTTTTGTTAGACCTGGTGTGCTCGTTGCTCCTTCGCTTACTTCAGCAGAGGCTGCACAAGTGGTGGAATGTCCACAGAGCCACAGAGGCTGGCCACGCTGTGTCATCAGCCCTTCCCACCCTCTCCCCTGTGGTGCGGTTTGCACCAGTATGTCATTCTGTGTTTCATCGATGCAGGCAGCATGTTAATAATGGATGCATGTTAGTGTTCTGGAAAGAGCGCCAGTGTTGGCTTCAGCATACCTGACATTTAAAGCACACTCTCCTAATGTGTGTGAACACCTGTAACGTCCATCCGTAGGACAGCCAAAAGTTTGAGTACACCTGCATGTACCTGTTTTGAGGTGTGTGTGGGTGTGGGGGTTTGTTTTTTTTTTTTTTTTTTTTAAATGTAGGATACGATTGTGTGTACTAACCACTTCATTATATAAATGTGCTTTTATAATTCCTGGAGTCTCATAAGAGTCCCATTTTCTGGAAAGCATGCTAAACACCTCTATTGCCTACCTCATTGATGAGCATGTGAAAAGCTCAGCTCCAAACCTACCTGATTACATTTACAGTTCTCAAACACCTATGACCTTAAACTAATCCACAGGTGTTTGGAACACATACTTGTGGTGGACATAAGCTGAGCAATTTTATCAGTATTTGTTTGCTTTAGAACGGTGTTTAAAAAAAAATAAATAAATAAATTTTTTACTTGGGTAATTTATAGCGCATCGGACATGCATCTGTCACACCACCCTGCCCTTCAAACACAATTGCACAGCAGAATTATAGCAGCACACGTGTCGTCAACTTGTGAGCTGGGGGTTTTTTTTTTTTTTTTTTTTTTTTTTTTTTTTTAAAAGAGCTATGATATCAGCAGTGTCGTCTCATCATTTGGAAATAGTTTGGTTACATCTGACATTAAACAAACCACTGTCTGCTGTAAAGTCTGAAGCAGCATGACAAACTTATTCCAGCATGTCAGACAGAGCCATGCCCCTGACTGGGGGAAGCATGTGGTTCTGTGAGATGTGCAGGCTAGTGGCATCCCCCAAATGCCTGCTCAAAAGAGTAACAATGGCAGCATCATGTTCCTGTTGCCTACCCTTTAATAAGAAGGGACCGCAGTAGAAAGAAATTTGATGTTTCATATCACCAATGATATGGTGCCCATATACACCGTAGAAAAGCCTGGGTTCATCCCAATGCTGAGCACAATCAATCCCAGATATGTGCTACTAAATCAAAGGTATTTTGTCAAAGTATTTCTGCATGACTTAAAAATACACAAGTTGCTGGTAGAAATAAATGCTTTTTATAAATTTTCCATAATGTCTTGAATTTATTTTTATGGTTAAAAAAAAAAAATCAGATTTTATTTTAGGCCATATTGCCCAGCCCTAAACATAACCTGCTTTAATCATACGTTAATGTGGTAAATAGTGTGGCTGTCTCTCCCTTCATAATTAAATTTGTGGTACAGAAAGCTGAAACATTGAAGATTTGGTGCTGATGAAGAGGGTTAAGAGGCTCTGTGGTCCTCTATAGCTCAAGCTTCATTAAATCACAATGGCAACAGAAGGGTACAGCCTTTTTTGTGGGGGTGGGGGGAGAAGTAGGCTGGTGCTCACCACATTACTGACACGTGATGAATGGCAGCTTGATGCCTAGAACCATTCCACGTCCCTCCTACTCTTCAGATTAATATTCCAGCAAAAGTGGGCTAAATTCTTGCTGTAATGGATTTCAGCTTTAATTGAGTAGAATACTCACTTCATGTGTCAGTGCGTCCCTCATTTTCTGTTTGATGTAGGTACTTCCCTGTAACGGTTTGGTTGACATGTTAAAAGATGGTCAATAGTATTAGTTTAGAAAAATTTGACTAAATTTACTATGTATGACGTATAGCGAAATTAAATCCGTCATGAATTTGGCTGCTGTGGTGCTTCAGAACTCATTACTGAATGATGGGTTTCATATTGATGCTGTTTCCTCATTGGGTGGTAGTGTCTGTGGAAATCGGTGTCTTGCACACCAACAGGGTGTGAGCTGGGTAAGCATAAATGGCGACAATATTAACGCTAAATGTGTGCATAAATGGGACAGAAAGCCTTGAACAGAGGATAGTACCCGTTTCTCTCCCCTCCAGTAACCATTCATGTACCTCCTCTAATTAGTTAGCACAACTAATTAATTAATTTGGTCCCTGCGGATATGTACACCTCCCACAATGCTTCACAGTACTAAAGTATCACATCCTCATTTTTGAACACGCATTAGGCACAATAAATTGGGGTTTGTTTAATGCACATGAACAATATTGGCCAGCAATATTAGTATTTAATACACCCCAGCTAAAATGGTGTAGCCCTGCTTTTAGGTGGATAAGGTTAGCCTACAGATGACCAGGTACACACGTGCTGATCACCCATGCTTGTCTGACCATGCTTTGAAAACCACTGGGTCAGGTGTTCTCCAGTGGAAAAGGGTAAACATTCTTTGAATATACATAATTAATTTTTCTTACCCTTGGATCATAAAGTAAGGGTTTTGAAAAGCAGTACTAGTGAACTTCTGGAATGTTTTATATCCAGCTCCTTCAGTGTGGCATGCTTACTTTCTGCATTGAATGGATAACGCCTGCAGCAGTGTGCAATAAACGGATTTGCTGCCCTGCAGGAGAATTCTTTTAGGCTCTTTCAGACACTTGCAGCCCTCATCAATCTCCATTCTCTCCTCTTTCCATCCCCTTATAGTTGTATTGGCACATGCCTATCTGTTCTGTGACGCATCCGTTTAATGTGCACAGAATCCATTAGCCAGGCTCACACTCCATCATCAATGCTTATAAAATACGGCACCTGGAGTGGAACCATTTCATTTGTTCAAGGCTTCAAGACAAAAAAAAAAAAAAAAAACCCACTTTCTGTAACCTGAGCTAACTGGTAATTTAGTTTTGCCATTTATGTTTGAAAGAAGTTCTCGTGCTGTCAGGCGCAGATGGCCTTGTGATGTTGGAAATGCATTTTCTTTGTTTTCAGGTATATTGTGTTTCTGTTTGTGTTATCATTAGGGCTGAAACTCATTTACCTTTCAAGGGCTCAGATGGAGACTGAAACTGAATGCTGAAACAGAAAATTTGACTAAGTCTGATAAGAGACAAACTTTATAAACCGTTCATCTGCCGATTAATCGTGTCTTCTGCAAACGTGAGCACCTTCACGGCCGTTACTTAGAATGCACAGTACTGACCTTTGGTTAAAATCTACGGCATGGAATACGTAATTAAACTCCATGTTCAGTACAGCAAACTGAGCTACGTTTATGAACAGGAGGAAGGGCAAGTTCAAACTCCATTGTTGGTAGATTGCATGATTTGTGCTTTGAGTATGTGTACAAAGTCCCTGACAAATTTCTGTTCAGATACTGTGCTCTTATGGCTTTAAATCGCTGAAATACAGAGTATAATCTTTATTTAAAGCTTTGCAGGGTTACATAACTCAGTAAAAGCTTGTGCTGTTTAAGTAGGCATTATAAAGAGTACCTCAAACAGTGGTATTCTGTTCAGATGTTTTTCTTGTTTTTACTCATTTCTATAGATGATATTCAGTGCCGCTCACCAACAGAAGAACATGCTAGGTTGTTTAACCTGCAGTATAAGATGGTTTTCCCTCTTGCTGAACTTGGTTAACTGAACTCTACAATTAGATTGGTGCTTGTCCACTGTCAAGTTATGCACTTGACATCATTAGTTAAAATGTAGCAAGCTTAGAAAGTGTGGACTATAATGGCTAGCATTTGGGTGGGCATCACTGTCTTGGATCTCCAAAGGTGTTTGCCATTAGTGTTTCCACATATTTGGCTGTATTGTCTTTTTTTTTGAGGCGGCTGAGTATTTAGTTTTAACAAGGTAATTTTACAAATTAGTAGATTCTATGGGGATTTGTAACCTTCAGTGTTGTAACAAACATCTAAACACCTATATAGTGTATAAACGAAAATTTAACTTTTGTCAATATCTGCTAAATTTTGAATAGATGTTTAAAGGTGGTGGTTCATATGTTTTAATGTACTGTATTCTTAATTTAAACTAAATTGTTGGATTGTAGTTAGTGACATTCACAATCTCCATGTTTTCAGGAGTATATGGGTATACATTTCTGAACAAAGAACCAATGCAACATCAAAGGTCAAATATCAGGCAGTACAAGGGGAGGACAGTTGAATAGGCACAGAACAGAAGATCTAGCAAGTGCTTCATATTTTAAAATGGGCTATTTTCAGTCTGTAATTTGGCATCTTGAAATACTCATTTGGCTCCTAAGTGTTTAATTATAGGAGCTGCTGGCTCAGGAGTGATTTCTTTTGCTTGGCGCTATGCCTTTCGTGGGGCAAGAGTTAAAACTGTAGTCTGTGCAGTGACAGCCTAACTGGAGGTTTCCTGTAGTGCTCAGTGAAAGGTTGACAGAGTTGAGTTTGCATACTGTGTGTGAGGTTTTTCTATGCCATTCCCCCAGGTCACTTAGCGGGACGTTTTTACATGGTTTTTGGATTAAAAATTTTTTTTTTTTTTTTTGTGCAATTGCTGTTGCTCAAGGTTAGCAGTGAAACCATAAAAGTTGTCATGAGAAGGGTGGGTGTTTCATGGCCTCGTGTAACCCATGTGCTTTGGTCGTTTCTCTCCCCTCTTCAGATCACATGCCCCCCCTGCCAGTGGTGGCACAGTCTGGCCATCACAGTAGGCATGCCCAGTGAGGGAAGGACAGGTTCCCCGGCCTAAACACACACGGGCACTTTCTGCAGAAGTGCGGCATGCTTCCAGCTCCCCCGTGATGGACCGCGATACCTTCTCCCACATCCGACTGTGGTGCCCGCGCCCCTTCGGCACCTACTCACAGAACAAGCCTCGGGGTGGGGCAGGGGCATCCCTCTGCAAGGCTGACACGGTGGGACGCATGGCGTCGGAATCGGCCGTGGTGGGAGAGGACCAGGAGGATGCTGGCTCTGAGAACATGCCTCCTGGCTCTGCCCTGCCCTCAAACCCCTCCCCATCTCCTGCCCCGGTCTCTCCCTCGCCTAGCACCCATGTGGAGGATGGCAGGGTTCTGCTGGACACCTGGTACGTCATCAAGCCAGGCAACACCAAGGAGAAGATTGCCTTTTTTGTGGCACACCAGTGCAGTGGCATGGGGATCCCACGGCCCAGTGCCATGAAGGTGAAAGGGAACTGGTCCACCGACTGTACCAAGGCCAAACGCCGGCGCCGCTGCTCCTCGTATGAGCCCCCGACACGGCCACGCGAAGCCGTCCCGGAGCCGAACTCGCAGGCCCGACCCGATCCAGAGGACGGCCACGGGGTCAGCGAGACGGACCTCCTGTCAGTCGCCGAGATGGTGGCGCTCGTGGAGCAGCGTGCTGCCATGGCGCTGCAGGGCATGGTGGCTCAGGGCAGCCCGCCTGCTGGCCACACGCAGCACACGGCCCTGCACGGCACTACCCCTCTGCCCACTCCTGTCGTGTATGTCTCAGAGCCCCATGACTCCAGGGCTCCTTTGGCCTGCGCTCTGGAGCAGCAGGAGTCGCGGCGCGTGGCACAGGCAGTCGCCCGCTTTGAGCAGCAGCAGCAGCAGCAGCTGGAGAACGGTCTGCTGCGGCCGGCAGGTGGGCAGGCGGCGGGGGGACGAGAGCAGCTGAGTGACAAAGGCACAGGGGGCTCTCACAGACGTGGAGAGGTTAGGATCGCCTTCCGTGTCTCCAGCCTAGACTCTCGGTCTCAGTCAGAGCCGGCGGGACGGCCAAGCTGTATGTTCATGAGCTGTGGGGGTGCAGGGAGCCAAGCGGGGGCCAGGGCTAAAGAGAAGATCACATGTGACCTGTACCAGCTGGTCAGCCCTTCCTCTCGGGACCCTAGCCTCCTGCTGCCTGCCCCAGCCAAGCCAGACGCTAGTGGGGACGGAGCCCCTGAGCACCCTGCCTCCAGTGTCCCAAGCACAGACTCGGGTCAGGATTCGGCACTAGGGGACAAGAAAGCAGTAGGTCGAGAGCGTGTGACAGGTTTCCATGTGGAGGTGGTCGTGACAGGCGCTGTGGACCAGTGTGTTTTCTACGGCAAAGACAGCACAGAGAACGTTCAGGAGGAGACCGTGTGCTTCACCAGGGGCAGCAGCGGCCCCTCTGCTGATGCCAGTGAGGACCCCCCACCTGGTCAGCTTTTTTTCGTGCAGTCGCCATGCCCTGAGGAGGAGACAGGGGCTGGGGGTGGAGCCCTTTGTTTGCCAGAGCGCGGTAGTGGCAACGGGCCCACCGGGGGTGCCACGGAGCGGCCCAGCTCGCCCATGGCCGGCGCAGACGACACCTCCGACCCGTCCTTGTGCCGCCTATACCGCCACGTCTCCCACGACTTCCTGGAGATCCGTTTCCAAATCCAGCGCTTACTGGAGCCGCGGCAGTACATGCTGCTGCTGCCAGACCACATCATGGTGCACATCTTTAGCTACCTGCCCACCCGCTCGCTGGCCGCCCTCAAGTGTACCTGCCACGACTTTAAGGCCCTGATCGAGACGTACGGCGTCCGCGCCACCGACTCACGCTGGAACCAGGACCCACTGTACCGCGACGACCCGTGCAAGCAGTGCAAACGGCAGTACGCGCGGGGCGACGTGTCGCTATGCCGATGGCACCCCAAACCTTACCACCATGACCTGCCTTACGGACGCTCTTACTGGATGTGCTGCCGCCGCACCGACAAGGACACACCGGGCTGCCGAGTGGGCCTGCACGACAACAACTGGGTGCAGCCGTGCGAGCTGGTGCAGACTCGCGCCAAGAGGGAGGACGGCAGGTGAGGACGGAGGGGGGCACCCCGATTCCTCCCTTAGGCCTCTCCACTGAAAGCCAAGCCGTTGTCACTTTCCTTGTTGGTTTTTGGTCCCCCTCCTGCCCTCCCCCATCCCTTCCACTGGCTGTAATATGGATACTAATTGATGTCAGCTCACCCTACACATCTCAAAGTGTAGTTGCACAAGTTGTTGTTGTGGCTGCAGTGTGTGACACTGGATCAACACCGGACAGACTCGCTGGGCTTGATGAAAACCCCTTCCTTTCTGTGGCACTCGCCATCTCTCCAGGAACAGAATGGTGCCGGTGAAGTGTTTAAATTTTTTTTTTTTTTTGAGTAAAAATGGGAGTTCAAAAAAGAAAAGAACGACTTGTAATTTTGTGAAAATGGTTGAAATTTGTTTGCCTGTTTTTGTTTATTTTGAGGGTGTGTGACTTTTCTTCTTTTTGGTTTTATTAAGGGTGTTGTGCCTCCCCTTTTCAGATGAAGTTATTTTTAATTGTTTTTTAAGATGGGGGGGTTTTTTTTTTTTTTATTTATTTTTTTTTTTTTGTTTTGTTTGGTTATTTGAGGCCAGGCCATTTCCACCTCTCCATTCCCCGTCGCTGTTGGCCGCCGGAGGCCGTGTGTTGCCAAAGCCTCTGTTTGCTCTGCATGGGGATGACTGGGACTCTGTCCACAGAACTCTCAACACCAGCTTCCAGCCTTAACCTCTGGCCCCATGCCGTGTCCCTCAAGCTGCAGAATCTGTCTGAGGGGGAGGCCGGCTGTAATCCCGGCTCCTCTGTTTTGGGAAACTCCTGTAGGCTTCTGAGCTGTACAATGCTAAATGGGAATTTCTGCTTCTCAAATAAACTGAAGTGATTTAAACTGGATTCCGTTGTGCTGGGTGTCTTGATTTGTTTTGTTTTATTTTTGTGTGTTTGGCTGACCTATATAGTACTTATTGTAATTAACTTGTGTGTGTGTGTGTGTGTAATATATTCAAATGAGATTAATTTTTGACACCTAAATCCAGATTGGTCAACATGACTGACATTTGAATATACAGTGGCAGTCGAATGGAACTGTTCAGACTCGCATATGTACTACCATATCGATGCTTCCTAGCCGATATGGGAATCGGTACAAATCTCGTGTTGTCTGATCAATCTGAATTGGCCATTCATTAATGACCGGAACGCAAAAAATCCAGTTTTTTCATGGGTAAACAAACTAAAATGACAGCAAAGGCGAACCGTATCGCAATGCCTAAATGTACCTTCTGGCATTTGCTAATAAAACTTTGGGAAAATATGTTAGCATACAGGCCTATTTTTTGCAGTGTTAAATTTCTGTTAAGGTTCCATGGTCCCTCCCATTCATTAAGCATAGGCTATTTTTGCTAAAAATTAAAGATTTCGTTTTGGGCAATATGTAACTTTTGAGTAGCAGTGGGTATTATATACATTAAATATTACATTAAAAAACGTTTTAATGTTAATTGTATTTACAGGATTCAGACACCTCACTATTTTATAGTGCTGTGCGAAATGTAACTTTTATTGATATGCATATCGTCGATACGTATCGTGTATCGACAGTATATCGACGATATGTATCGTTTTGATCTACCTATATAGAGCCATAATATGTACTGTTATTTGCCAGTTTTTCATGTTTAATGAAAGTGTTTTTTTTTTTTTTTTTTTCTCTCTTGAAGTGACTGCAAAAGCACTGCTGTTTGTGAAAATGTGCTTTTAGATTTTTTTTATTTTTTTTTGTCTTGAATCACTGGCACATCTATAGTTAAGAATATGGAATGTGACTACATGCACAGCATGTTTTAGTCTGGTCCAGACAGGAACGTGTGTGTGTGTGTGTGTGCATACGGGGGAGGGATTAAGATGTGTTCAGCATGCTGTGAGGTGATACTGTACTACATTTGTTTGCCTCAGTCATGCTTTATAAGACTGTTTTTACTGTAGAAGTACTACTAAGAGTGGGCCTTGCAGTGTGTGTGTGTGTGTGTTAAAAGTCAGTCTGCGTTGCCACCATCATCCTGATGTACCGACCAAGATAAGCTCTTTCATATAAAGGCCTACCTCCTGAGCTCTGGGGTGCAGTCCCTGTATGACCTCACTCTAGGGCTGATGTAGTCACCCTCCTAGCTGGCCTGCTATTATCTCTAAGTGTTCACTGCACTATTCTGTATAAACCTCTCCACATCCTCTTTTGGGTTCAGGCATCAGCGTTAATCCCACTGTAACACCAGTGTAATGGTGTTCATGAAATTGGAGTATTAGTTTGACTTGCTGAGGAGCCAGGCCTCCTCATTCTTAACACATAATACCCAATATCTTTAAATCCCAACTGAAGACCTACTGTGATTTAGATTTTCCACAAGAGTCTTCATAGCTCACTGTAATTAATGCTGCTGTATATGCCAATGTGCCTGTCATATTTTGTCATGGGATTGCTAGTGTTTGTATTATATACTAATCCCTCTCTGCAATCCTTTATCCATATGTGTATGTAGTGCCCAACTGGGCACCATCTGATCAGGAGTCGTTGACACCCAGAGTTCACCCCTTCCCCAGAGGAACACCTTGAGCCTGAAGAGAGCTGCTCCCACATCTGGATCACAAAAGGACTCCATAATGCTATTTACCTTCATAGTCTCCATTTTCAACTGTGTATTCTGTAATGTTAGCATGCCCAGGAGGGGCAGGGCAGCCAATCAGCCTTGGACCCCCAGAGGTGTTTTTTCTCCACACTGTGGAGGTTTTGGTTCCTCTCCTCTGTTATCTGGCTTCATCTTTATCTTTAAACCTCAGTCATCTGCCTTCTGTTAATTCTGTATTATCTGTAATTTCCTTATGCACAGTGCTTTGAGACAACTCATTGTGAAAGGCGCTACGTCAAAATAAATTGGAATTAATATTTTTAATGCATGTTTTACATACTAATAATTTACAGAATTGAAATAAAAATTACCAGTTGGAGAATAAAATGTGACCGTTTGCCTGGTCAGATATACATTGCATGTTTGGAAGACTGCAGTAAGCGGTTTGTGTTTGGTCATTTTCTGCCTCAGCATGCTACAAAACTTGTGCTGTATTTAAAACTTATTTAGCATTGTTTCCTCCTCACTCTGGTTATATACTTTTTTTTTAAGATGGTTTGGCCATTGATGGAATTCAGCTGTTGTAATGCTGAATTCAGTGGTTTATTATGGAGCAGCATTGGTGTAATTTTACTTTATGTAAGGGAAATAGTTTTTATAGCTGTTATTACACTGACATAAGCATCAGTAAGTGTTTGTGATTATTTTTATTTATTTTTTTATCTTGACTGTTGCTATGAATGGTACATTGGTTAATGTACATTTGGGTTTCTGTGTACACTTGCATGTGGTCACGCATGTAGTTGTATTCATAACACCTCCCACCGTCCTCCTCACCGCACTCCCCTGATTAATTTATTTTGGCTCTGACCCTGAATATACTTAAACAGTTGTAGGATGCTGTTGAAAGCTGTACGTCTGTTCACTAATTGTATAACGTACTCTGTAGTTCCACATCCAGAGGCTTCATGGGTAAGATACAAGCGTTTAAAAATGAATTTTGTCCCCTCCTGTTCCGTACTACAGTTAAGCTGTATCTCAGATATAGTGTACAACATGGTTAGCATTAACTCTGGAATATTAAACAAGATTACTGCAGAGTAAACAAACAAGACATCCTGCTGTGGTACCAGCTACAGGACAGGGAAGGCACAGAGCCAGGAGCAGTATTAGAGCTGGCTCGCCTACAAATCTCTTAGGATGTGTACTGCTCTCACGGTACATTGCATTCAACTGATGTGTTGTAGCCATCTACCATTTTTCAACTGTGTTGCACCAACTAATACCAACATTATCTAAGTTTACTGTATACAGATTTTATGAACGAGATCAAAATACAAACTGAATGGTGCTGCCCCATCTTTCAGGTTTCTCCTAAGCGTAGTAAGCCCACATGAACACAGCCACAGCCATCATGATCACTGCGTTGCTATTGACGACATGACGCCAGACGAAGTCCTCAGTGATGTCGGGCATGTTCGTGGACGCCTCCTCAACCTCTGCCTCAGTAGGTTCTGAGTGCTCTGTCGAGCTCAAGCCACAGAACCAGCCGATCAGACGCCTGATGCAGGACTGCGAACCACCGTTCTGGGCTGGCAAGTTAAGGGTGAAATTGACCAAAACATCAAGGTGACATGCAGTGGAGAAAGCAGGGAGATGTAGGGGTTACAGCTGGTGACTATGAATCAGGGCACTAGCAAGTTGAAGTGGAGGGAGTTGGCCCTGGTGCAGGAGCCCTGCTCCAGCTGTTCACATAAACAGTGTAATCTGCTTTGAGTGACCGCATTCCCCTCACCAGGCTTCTCCCTGCTCCTCTCAGCTGCCTCCCTCCGGGCCTTCCTCCCACGCTCTTCCTCCTCCCTGTCCAGGTCATCCCGTACCTCCTTTGAGTGGCGCAGGCTGAACACCAGCCGATAAAGCTGGTTGAGGAAAAGGAAGGAGTAACACAGAGAAGTCCTACCTGTCATGAGCCAGACGGCCGGCTGTTGTCCTGCGCACCCTCTCAACAACTTTTTCTGTTCAAAACATACCTGAGCTGAATATAAGTACCTATTGAGATGGTTCCTGACATATGTAATTAATGCATTCCATAACCCATTACATTTGTGCATGTTGGTATTTCCCTAATTAATATGGTAAAATCAAGTTTGGGTCAAACTGATAATAAACGGACGATAAAAATAGGAAGATGTTCATGTCTCCTAGCTGCACCTGCTGGCACGTGTGTTAACTTAAGCTTCATCCATGTTTGGAATGTTTTGTGAAGGCAGTTTCTGCAAATTTTATGCTAAATTCTGTCTTTTTTTGCATAAGTACAGATTTGCCAATGCTGGAATTATGTATCTTGTCTATATATTGTTACTATATGTAGACAAACAAAACTAATAACATTAATATACGTTGAACAGGTCATATACATGTTTCCATACACCAGGTCCTGTAGAAAGGCAGGGGAATTAGGTACCAGCCCAACATGGGACAGGTAACACTCACTCTAAGGGAGCCTTACAATAAAAGGGTCATGTGAAGTGCATGGTTTCTGATTGTGGGAGAACACCTACATATGCTAACTATAGATAGTACAAAGGACAAATGAGAAAATTCCATGTGAAATCTAGCAAGTTACAAACTGGTGACCTCAGATTTACTGATCTCTCATGTCGCATTGACTGTTTGCAGTGCTTAGCAACGGGGTTGCCCACCCTGTGGAGGGTCACAGGTCAAGCATTTAGTGAATTCAGTGTTTACTGCTTTGGACATTAATGAGAAGAAGCCACCTCATCCCATTTCAAAAGAATTCTGTTTTTCTCAGGAATCCTTAGTAACTGTGCAGTAGTGGTGGTGTTGGAGTGATGTTCAGGTAGAAGGTGTACAGGCACTCACATGTCTGTCAGGTATAGGTGTGCTGCAGTAGTGCTGGTGTTGGAGTGGTGTTCAGGTGGAAGGTGTACAGGCACTCACATGTCTGTCAGGT
>JABJVR010000032.1:3434677-3457343 GCA_025773905.1 Chitala chitala
GCTGCAGTAGTGCTGGTGTTGGAGTGGTGTTCAGGTGGAAGGTGTACAGGCACTCACATGTCTGTCAGGTATAGGTGGGCTGCAGTAGCTGACCAGGAGCACCAGGACAGCAGTACAGAAGAAGAGCAGAATGGCGAAGTGAAGGTAGTGCATGCCACACACCAGTGAGGGGCACTTTGACGGGAACAGGCAGCTTCCCGACCCAAATGCAAACTCTGGAACCATCCGGAAGAGTCCTATGGCTAGGCCTCCCATGAGACCCCAGAAAGCACCCTGATGTAGTTGAGGTTAACATAACATCAGCAAAACATGGTTTTTAGAATACCTCATCCACTGCTGTTATTAATATATCAAAACACTTCCTTATAACACAAAACACTTCCTGTATGAAATCAAGGTACCTCTTTAAATCATGGTTTCAGTAAAATGACTATGCAAAGTCCACATATTTACTTTGGTCATACAGTGAACCTTGTAACTACTCATTTGAACAACAGGTACTTCTAATCATTTTACTGCAGCCCTTACTGCTTCATTGACCCTCTTCACAAACACTGCTAGGAAGAAAACTGCAGCAATGGGCGGGGCCAAATAGCTGGACACCGATTGGATGTAATCAAACAGCTGACCACTTTGGGCAGCTTGTACCACGGGAATCCAGCAGATGCTGATGGATACAATGCACAGCACCCACACTCTGAAACAGAACGAAAAGGTCACTGAGCACTTTGCCCCATCCACAGACACATGAACAAATCTACAGTAATATCCATAATCAAATCCAAATATATAATGTCAAAAATCTTGCAAAACAAATCGAGCCGTTATTGGTATACAAAGACAATCTCAGACACGTATGCAGCAGGAAAAAAACATCTATAGACATAAGCTGCAAACCGTCCCACGATCATCAGCTCCTGTTCGCGGGCCTGTGGCCTCAGGCGGGTCCAGATGTCCATGGTGAAGAGGGTGCTGCTGCTGTTGAAAATGGAGGCCAGAGAGCTCATCAGGGCGGCCAACATCACTGCCAGCATTAGACCCCTTAAGCCTGGGGTGGGAAGTGAGAGAGGAGGGAAGGTGAAAACAGTGTGGAAGCAGAGGAAGGGAGACAAAGACAAAGGTCAGGAGGAGTGAGAGGAAGTTACCATTAAAGAAAGTTTGTCATACACTTTATATTGATGCTAATTCACTTTTTCTAGTGAATATAAACACTTTTGAAGTTTTTTCCACACTAGTTGATAGGTCACTGAGGTCTCTTTGACTGACTGCTCTGCTATGTTAGTAGATGCATTTTACAATATTGGAACTGCACTGTTGGTGTTTAAAATAATATGGATTGTTTTCCATTGCCCCATGCAACTCAGAAATTAAAATACATTTTAATTGTTCTGTTTCTGGGTGTGTCCTTCAAAGGAATATAGATGCTAATTCTGTGGCTGGCTAGTGGTGCTTGTACTGTATTGAAACTTGCTCAGATGCTTTTCCTCTGCACCTTTGCCTGACTCATACCATGTCAGATGGATCCAGCTCCAGAACAAGACCAAAGCCTGCTAATCTCCACCCTAAATGGCACTTGTCTACAGTGAAGTGATTGGATAGGGTGTTTCTTTGCTGGACTACAGGCGCCATATTTAATGTTCAGGTGAATTCAGTGTATTTTTTGATTTTATTTTAAATTCAGTTCATTTCAAGATTGCATGCAAAACTGGTGTGGTGTTAGAATACTATTTCATTAGGAGTGTACAGGAATATTTGGTGTTAAGAGGAATGCGAGGGGAGAGGGGGAGTACATGATGATAGAGCTGTTCAGTCAGCTTACTGTCAGTGTTATATTTTTACGTAATCAGAGCCTATAAAATTTGTAAATCTGTCCAAATTATTTAACACTACATCTGACACAAAGAAAAGGTGCAGGCACTTTAGCCATTTGGCAAGAAATGAAAAAGCAATCCAATGTGGAATTGCTAGTCAGGAAAAAAAGGTGCTTTGGGACATCTGCTACAATAATATATATGGGGGGGTTTTCTAATGACAACTTAATGCCAATACTTATCATTTTATGATGAAACTCTGCCTATATACAGCAAGAGTGTCATTACATAAATGATCAGCTGAAATGTACTTAACATTGCAAACTGATCCATGTTGAAAAATTATCATATGATGTAGTCACAGTCTTTTCGTTACAACTCAAATATTCCACATAACAGCACATCACCAAGTTAAGCAATGACGTATTCTGAGTCATATCTGCTCAGTGAAATAAGTAACTGGTGCTGTATGATGCTGTCAGAAAATATGGTACAGTATATACAGTAGGGCCAGAGAAAAAGTGCTAGACACCCTGGATGTCTGAGCCTTTCAGTGTATTTACCCACACAAATAATAATAATAATAACAGCAGAAATTCAGACCAATTTTTGTTTGTTTACCGATTTTAAACTGGCATGAGACTGCTTAGAGGCTGAAGAGTGTGCCTTACCCACGGGCATGACAGACACCACCAGTTTGGGATAGGCAATGTTGGAGCAGCCCACCTCTGTCCCACACACCTCCTTACATTCCTCAGGAACTACACAGGCCACTTCATCTGCCCAGGAACAAGAGGACAAACCCATGAAGAGAGAGCAAACCTGCACACGTTACTGTGCTTACAGTGTAAAACTAAGGGCAAGATCCAAGGTAACTGGAGCAATAAGAAGATGGTGTGTTGAGTAAGTTAATGGTGATGGATAAGTGGACTGCTGTGTACTACCACTGGCTGTGTAAACACATCCTACTGGCTGATTATTTCACTGGTTGTTATTGGGCAGAACCAACAAGTGACTGACAGTTATCTTCCAACTACCAAAGAGTTTTAAAGCCTCATTTCTTCTATCGGTATGAATCCAAAATGTGCCTTGAGATATTATTTTAAAAAAGGGTCTGCAAGACTGGACATGACAACAGAAAGCTGTAGCTATATCTGAACATTAACACTTTAAACAAGAATGGTGTAAAAGTAGCGGGATATGTTTAATAAGACTACCTGTGAGGTAGCAGTAGCTTTGAATTGTGTTAACAAGAAATGATTATGCTCAGATGTAAATTTGTGGTGGCTGGTTCTAATTGTGCAGGGTACTAGGAGGTCATGAGTGTACTGACCTGGATATAATACCCTGCTGATCATTCCGGGGAACACCATGAGGAACATGGGTAGGATTTTGAGGTACCCACACAGAATGCAGCCTGCCTTCACGTGGGTCAGACTGCGGGCTGCTAGGCAACGCTGCACAATGACCTGGCAGCGGACGGCGGAGGGGAAGGATGGTTAAGGCAACACTTCAGAGGATCCTCTCTGCCAGCCTGCGATAGGCGCTATGGTGGCTCCTCCGAATCCCCTTCACAGCCTCACTGCGCCTAACATCAGTAATAACACCTACCGCAATATCGTATCAAGTGGACAATGACACTGTGTATACATTCACGGTGTACTCCCTGTTCATTTATGTAGATATATGTACATGTTTTTTCATTCATTCTACACAATTGTCATATATGTGGTCTGTTTATTGGTTATTTTGTACGCTGTTTTAATTTGTACTTAGTGTTAGATTTCCATTTTGCATGTTTTCTACCATATGCATTAATACGTAATGTGTACCTGGTGGCTCAATGGGTAGACCATCAGGCTGGGATACAGAAGGTTCCTGGTTCAAATCCCAACCCAGCCACCAGGTGTGTCCTTGAGCAAGACACCCGGTGCAAATATGAAATGTTGTTAGTCGCTTTGGATAAAAGCATCTGCTAAATGGAGAAATTACTATATGCTGTAAGAATTGCCCTTATGGCATTAAATTCTAAATGCACCACTAAAGTTAATAGTTATGAGTAAATTCATAAAACGTTTAATGTCTTAATTATCACTGGCCTATTTTTTAAACTTTGAGATTTTCATACAAATATTACATTTATCATTTAGTTTTATTTAGCATATTTTAAATGACGATTACCTCACTTTCACTTGATTAACTTGGATAACAATGTGAAAATAAAAATGACGTGGAAACGTCTTCAGGAAGGCACCTCATTTACAGACAGCTTGTTTTTTCAACATAGCGACACGCCACTCTTAAAGGTTCAGTGCATACATTTCAACAAAAGGTCCAATAATTGCACAGCACGTTGCAACACTGGGCCTGATGGTACACTGGTGTTTAGGCATGTCATTAGGTATGCCATCACCAAAGCCCATTGTGGGTGCCCATGTTAGTCAGTGCACATTATATTTAGGAATTTATGGGAAAACTCTCAAGACCAAAGAGAGTAATTAATGTGTGATGTGTGATCACCTGGTCAGAGCACCAATACCAGCTTCCAATGATGGCAATGCCAAAGAGGACTCCAGGCCAGGGCAGGTCTCCGTTGACGGGGTCGCGCAGCAGGTGAAAGGCATCGCTGCGAGGCTCATAGCATACTGGTGAGATGTTGTAGCGCTGGGGGTCCAAAGACTCTCTCACGGATGGCAGTGCCAGACTGTATCTCTCCATCAGGGCACTGTAACCGCCCACTTCCACAAAGGCTGGGCACAGACATGTAAGAAAAGCTTGTTTTGTCCATGTTTAATGCATGTGGAAAATTTGCTCTTTCATGCCACAAATTACTTGTGTTAGTTTGGTCTGTTTATAACTACAGCACTGTATGGGTTAAGCTTATGCTAGGAACATGCTAGGAATAGCACTTTCCTTCCAACTCAAGCCAAGCAACTAGCAGAACATGGACCAAACACTGAAATTTCAATTTGATGTGGCACTTTTGCATATGCGTCTTAGAATATCGCTCACAATACACAGTGAGGAAGAAGGCTCCAGCGATGATGACGAAGGTCTGGACAGTATCAGTGTACATAAGTGCAGCTAGACCACCTGAATAGCAAACACATGCATGATGATCCAAAACATACATACATACACACACATAGTATCATATCATATCATATAGTGTCATATTGTATCACACAATATCGTATTGTATTTTGTCAAATTATATCATATGGTATTATATTGTATCGTTTTGTATCGTATCATGCTGTATTTACTTTAATGCAAAGGGAAATTAGTCCGTGCAGTCTGGAGTACAAGGTGCCACTAGCAATATGTTCAAACTGATGTGTGGAGTGCTTGGTGTTGGCTACAGAATCAGTGCCATTACGCTAATGCTGTTTAAAGGTTATGTCACCTGTAACAGTGTATAAGGCTGTGATACATAGCAGTGCAATCACGGCCAGGTAGATGTTCCATCCTAAAGCCTGCTGGATGAACAGCGCTCCTGAGAACATGTCCACCTGAGAAGTAAAGCCAGATATGGGAAAGAAGGCTGAGGAAAATGATCAGCATGTTTTTTTGGTTTTAGCAGGAGAAAGCCAGCTGACCTCAGGATGAAATGTAATGGTGTTATGATATGTAGAGTAAAGTGTACATTTTTCAAATTTTTTACACTGAGTGAGGCAGCCGCAGGTTCTATACAGCATACTGTTAGCAATTAACACTTCTGAAATGTCACTAACTTTAACTTCATCATCATAGGAGAGCACAGTTTATACGTCTGCATGAACCTTGAAATGAAATGTAAGTGACACACCTTACAGCACAAAAAAAATGATAGTTATTAAAAGATTTTTAACGGCAGGCTGAAACACAACACAAATCTCATTCACTACAACATTTCTTTAAAATTGATTTTTTTATGTTAACTAACAGTGGAGGCGGCACAGTGGTGTGGTGGTTAGCACTGTTGCCTCGCACCTCCAGGCCTGGGGCTTGGGGCTTAATTCCTGCCTTGGGTCTGTGTGTGTGGAGTTTGCATATTCTCCCTGTGCTTAGTGGGTTTTCTCCGGGTCCTCCAGTTTCCTCCCACAGTCCAAAGGTTAGGTTGATTTTGTGTGTGTGTGTGTGTGTGTGTGTGTGTGTGTGTGTGTGTGTGCACACGCGTGCGTGCCCTGTGGTGGGTTGGTGCCCCACCATGGGTGTCGCTTGCCCTGCACCCTATGTGTTCTGGGATGGGCTTCAGGCTTCCCCATGACCCTTAACAGGATAAGCAATTTAGAAGAAGTCTGACTGACTGGCTAACAGTGGAATGTTGAAAACATTTGCAATGGTGTGAGAAAGCCTGAAACACCAGCAGAGCAGGGGGTCATTGGTAAAAAGATGAAAAAAAGTGCAATAACATTCATCTAGTGCAAATGTTACGGGGATGACCAGGGCCCAAACCCACAACTTCACAGAGTTACCAGACGACGGTTAGCCTGCTAAGCCAAAGACCCGACTCTCCCATGTGGAGGACCAATCGCACTCTCGTCCTGACTAGAGTCCTCACCGTACTGCTTTCACAGCCGCTACGCAAACAAATTAACACACAGCAGGTCATCCTTCTCTATACCAACCTGTGCTCTGCAACTTCCTCTGTCACCCCTACCTCTTTCATGTCCTCCCTCACTATGTCCATAAACATCCTCTTTGGCCCCCTCTTCTCCTCCTGTCTGGCAGCTCCATCCTCAACATTCTTTTCACTATATACTCTGTATCCCTCCCCTGCATGTGTCCAAACCATCTAAGTCTCGCCTCTCTCACTTTATCTCCGAACTGTCCTACCTGTGCTGTCCCCCTAATATACTCGTTTTTAATCCTGTCCAATCTCGTCACTCCCAAAGAAAACCTCAGCATCTTCAACTCTGCTACCTCCAACTCTGCCTCCGGTCTCTTTGTCAGTGTCACTGTCTCCAGCCCATACAACATAGCTGGTCTCACTACTGTCTTGTAAATCTTCCCTTTCACTTTTGCAGCTATCCTTCTATCACAGATCACTCCTGACACTCTTCTCCACCCACTCCATCCTGCCTGTACTCTCTTATTCACGTCTCTGCTACCATTAAAAATGGATAATGACAATCAAATAACTTGTTAAATGAATGTGGGATGGTAACCAAGAAGTGGGCAGACAGTGCTTATTGGACGCCTGTGCCATCTTTGGCCCCCATCGGGCACACCCCCCATAAAAGTGAAAAACATGTTCATTGGGCATTTACATGTCCATCCTCATGTCACAGAATATATCTGGTGCTGTATTTTCACATCAAAAGACCACAAAACATGTTACAAGCCAAAGTTATACTCGAATAATACTGTTAAAAGTCCCGATACATTGATTTTTGGAGAGGGCCGTGTTTGTACAGTTAACCGCTCTCCTTTCTGTCTTAAGTGAAAATGATTGTCATCGAGTTTGACAGTCAGACATACTTACAGAAATCTTGGTGAAAATATACAGAAACAAAGAGATGACAGACAGGTAAAGGCTGATTCTACTTCCTCCAAATCTCTTCTTCAGATACTGGGGCATGGTAATTACCTGAAGGACCAATGTGAATAAAGATGGGAGGATAGTAATGTATCATGACCAGAAATTACCAAATATTGGCACAGGTTTCAAAGGAGCCAGTAAATTCAAAAAGATGATAAGTGGGAATTTCATAAAATCTAAAATTAGCAGGCAGTTACACTGTGGGAGAGGCAACGGTATAGCACCAGCTGAGCAATTATTCCCACAAAATTTATTATAGATATTGTCCTAGATAAATGTCTTCATCTCTAATGAGTTTTATGTTAATTGTTTCTTCTGGTTCTACATTTGACATGTCAGTCAAGGGAATGTGGTGTTAATTGTTGTTTTCTGTGCATGACTCACACCAGCAGTGAGGTAGACAGGAACAAAGACCCAGCCCAGCAACAGAACAATGAACAATGCCTGAGAGAAGAAAAAAACTGTGTTAAAATGGAGAAACACCATGGTTAACATGAAGTCAACACAAGTGAAGAAGAAGAAAGATACTCACATTCCACTCAAACCCCCCTACAGCAATTCCATTAGCTGCCCCTGTTCCGGCCAGGCCAACAAAATGGCCGCTGCCAATGTTGCTGGCAAAGAGAGAGGCTCCCACCTGAAGCATAGTCCAGAGAAATAGGTGGGGAAAAAACTGATGTTGAAAAGACAAGCATAATGAGGAAAGCAAAGTTTCAACTGACACTGTGGTATATTAATTAAATGGCAAATGTGCAACAATTTTTGGGAAGTAGTTCAGAGTATTGAGGTTAAACGTTGAGAAACTGCTACAAAATCTGTAAGGACTATATGAATGATTGAATTAATCATTTTGTTTTTCTTACCGGCCACCAAACCATGGTGCGACCTGCTAAGAAGTAACCCCCGATGGTGCCACGATTCGTCCGGAACATGGACTACAGGACAGGACAATGAATTAGCTTTAGGGTTCCAAACTGGTCATTGCTGCAGATGAAGTGCACTCCTCAAAACATCATATGAAACTGGAAACACGCAGTTGTAAATAACGTTTTCATATAGGAATTTTATATAAAATCATGTGAAAGCCAGGTCTCAGCTCAAAAGCCTGGTGTCAACAGCAGACACGTGGACATACCCAGATCCCAACACCAATGACCATCAAGAAGTAAACCAGAATGACCATGATGTCAGCTGTGTTATTGATCATGACCTTGGTCCCCATGTCTTCTGAAACAAGGTTCTCCATCTTGGTGTCTGCATTAGCTGTTCTGGTTCTCCAGATTTCCAAGAAAAAAAAAAGAAACTGAAGTTAGATCAACATTTGAAGAGTGTGTGCTTTCTTTTTTTTTTTTTATAAAGAACCGCACAACAGCTGATTAAATCTTTGCTATTAAAGTAGAAGTGCGATGATGTGGGCAGTTCTTACATCAACAGATAGAGATAACAAGAATGACTGAGAACTAAAGGAAAGCAACATACAGAGAAGTTCTTATGGGGGGAGCCAGAGACCTTTGGCCACTGAAAGAGAGGGGGATGCAAAATTTCATTAATGGCATTAATAATTAACACATTTTCTCCCACAAAACATTTGAACATCAGCAAACATTCCTGTAAATTCGAGAAACACACTGTTGGACTCGGAGTCATCACTTACCAGGGAACACTTGACCTATGGAACCAGCACCCAAACGCTGCTGTCCTGTCAGTGAGATTAGTTCGTAATGAAGGAGTGTGTGCCACATGCCTCATACAGCACACACCAGCAGCAATGAAGTCCATTTATGAGGACTTCATCATTTCATTCATTTATATCTGCTTGTACCCCCCTTTTCTAAGCACTTAATTTAATTCTTACAAGATGAGTCCCATAGGTCTGTTAGAGTAGATTGACAATGGAACCTGGTGACTGTATGGTTTATGTATTTCATACAACTCTAGTTAGTGGAATACCTCTTATAATCAATCCAGCATCCCCTTATTCAAAACTGCTCCTGAAGCACTTAAGCTGCCCATGGTGCCTTGTGCTGATCAGACAGAAAATCACAGTAACCAAATCTGCAAAACACACTTTAAAGTAAATGCCTAAAGTGTCTTCATCGGAGCTTCAGATGCCTTTAATGTATAACAGTGTTGTGATTAATGATCACCTTCTTTAACTTACATAGCCTGACACTCTTCCATGCAGTTCAAGTATCACAAAGTACCAGACTGGAATCAATAATAAAAATATAAAAAGGGAGGCTGGTTGCCAGATCCTCTCTACTGTGTACACAGTCATAATCCAGTCGTTAAAAAAAAGAAGAGAGAGAAAACATAATTACATTAACATTTAACTTCTGATTATCTGTATTGCTAAGATTTTATAATAAGCAAAACAGTCATCTTCTAAACCGCTTATCTAGTTAAAGGTCATGGGAAGCCTGGAGCCCATCCTAGAACACATAGGGTGGAGGGCAGGGGACACCCAGGGTGGGGCCCCAACCCATCGCAGGGCACGCCCACTGACACACACACACAAGCACACGCTACAGGCAATTTGGAGACACCAATCAGCCTAACCTGAATGTGTTTGGACAGTGGGAGGAAACTTGAGAACCCGGAGAAAACTCACCAAGCACAGAGAGAACATGCAAACTCCACGCACACAGACCCAAAGTGGGAATTGAACCTGAGGCCTGAAGGTGCCACCAATAAGCAAAACAGTTAAAAACAAAATATGAACACATATCAAATGAAAGGTATATTAACGGATGGCATGACTGTGGCTTTACGTGAGTTTGTGAACTGGTGTCCATAGATTATAAAATACCATAAAATCATTATCTTGAAATGTTTATAGACTATAAAAAACATAGACAAAGAAAAATAATTTTGTGAAGTTCAAAACAAAAAAATTAAGGACATACAATGTAATAACCAATAAAGAGTATTAATTCTATAACAGCATAACTTTTGACGTTCTTCAGTATGAGTTAAGGATTTCATGACCGCTGTGTGGTAATGGCCATTTTGATGCCTGTGGTGATGTATTTTTTCTGATGGTCTGTAGTTCCAAAACAAACATGGGTTTGGATGCTTGGAATCAGCCAAGCTTTCTGACTTTGCACAATTCCACATAAATATAGGTGTTATTGAATCTGTAAATGTGTTCCTTCGATGGCTTCAGGTAGAAAACTGACAAATTACTCTACAGTAATACAATATAAACAATTAACATGAAGGAATTCATGTTTGCATATTCGCTCATGTGATGAAACCGTCTTCAGAGATAATGAACTGTAATTAGGATACTGCAAATGAGCATTGTGAATTGAAAATTTCTTTCAGGGGTGCATGAATGTTGCAACTTAATGAAAATATTGAGAAACGTTTTTCATATTAAAAAAGTACAAGGACATCTATGAAATGCTTGACAAGTTATTCTTCTTGGGGTTTGTCATTTTATAGTACCAATGCCAAAATAAAGTTGTTTTAAATAACAAAACAACAGCTGCTGCAGGCCTCAAGTCTTGTGTGCAAGAGTTCCTGCTGAAACTTAGTGCAAATGGAATGCATTGGGTCACAGGATGGGGTGCACTGTATGTATTTCTTAGGAAACTCCTTATGAGAAACTTCTCCAACCACAACCATAGCAACTGTATTATTGAGCAGGTCTCAGGTCAACATCAGTACCTGGGTTTGTGCATGCACACATGGGACTTTAAAATTAAGACATTGACACCATACACGCAGTGTCAGTGCGCCTGGAATGAGAATGCTTCTGGTGAGGTTACCTCATTGGAAAATGGAAGACGTCCACAGCCACACATATCTTCATGGACAGATCCTTGGGCAGCAGTCTTGGCATTCAGAAGGTCCTGGAGCACATCTGAGCATAATGGTAATGGACATTTTGTATAGTTTCTTGTGTAAGAATTCTAATTCCAAGTCTTTTAAGGAACATCTTTTCAATTCAAAAATATTTGTATGGAAAGTGTGTATTTTTATAGCAGATGAAGTGAAATAGAAGTCAGATAAGATACAGGGTGTGCAGAAGGCCTGGATTAGGTTGCTGTTTTTGTTGGCCTCTTTCCAAAACATTTCCCGCTGTCATCTCTGGAAACTGTTTCTGTGTGTCTGTGGCCTTCACCAGTCTTTCTCTGCAGAGGAAACCTGAACACTAAATGTCTTAAGAATGTGTTTTCTACAGAAATAAGGTATTTTAAAACTAACAGCAGCTGAAAACATACAGTAATAAAATGACAGGGTTGTCATTAAAATGGACAATTCTGCATTTAAGACACTGAAAGGAATGTTTCATTTTTACTAGGGTATCTTTACCGATCAGTTACTTTTGCATACTAGTGTTCAATGAGAGGACCTCTCTAAAGCACCAGAGAGTTTCACTTTCCACAATCAGATACAGGATGCTGGGTAAGTGGCCTGATGGTGCCTGGATCAAGCTGGGTTAGGGGCCTGATGGTGCTTGGACCAGGCTGGATAAATAGCTTGATGGTGCCTGGATCAGGCTGGTTCAGTGGCCTGATAGAGCCTGGACCAGGGTGGGTAAGTGGTTGAAAGCAGTTGTTGCCTTCATACATCTGCAGAGCAGACGCAAGCTGCCTGAATAAGCCCTATGGAAGTACAGAACTCTGTGCTTGAGTATAACTGAAAATGTCGATCAATTTACACAATAAACTTCAGCCAAATGAAGTACAAATGTAACACAGTAGTGACAGTTTTAACATGCTGTTTTATAGTCTACGCATACTGCTAACTGGCAAAGAGCTACATGTGATTAACATATTCACATTTACAGCTGCACTTGTATTTCTACACTTATTCACATTTCTGATTGCTTGCAATTTTTTATTTTTTCAAACAGGGAACTTGCGGACACAGGTGAGGTAAATAAAACATCATGCATGGCCCCTTCATGCCCAGCTCTAGCTGTAGTGAGTAAAGTAGTGAGTCCCACAGGAATGAAAGGTGGATGTTCTCATATTTAGTTTCTCCACTACAGCAACAGTGACAGTCCTTGTCAAGTCAGTACCTCCAGAATTTTAGTCCCACTTTTTACCCAGTTGGTAAACGTGGCATAAGACTGTAGGTCCTCTATCCTGGCATACCTGTTATGTTGCTTCATTAGTCTACTCATATCCCCCCCCCCACCAAGAAAAACTATATTCCATCATGGATGACAGAGGGGGCACCTAGCTTTTTATACCTGAAAAGTTGCTAAAGGCAAACCACCTGACACACCAGGTGAAGCACATGGTCTCATTGTGTTACATTAACGTGTAGTCCATACACTTGGTGATGTTCAGATGCCCTATTGGACCATCATGGGGTCTGAAATCACAATGCATTGGCTCACTGGTGTATGATACAACATGAGACCGTATGAAAGCAACACAGCACAGCACACCAAGGTCTTTGACCATTTTTGTTGTTTGCTGGTATAATGCTGATTGTCTTCTTCCTGCAGGTCCTACACGACTGCATAGCATAAAAGATATAAAGTATTGCATGTACTCTGGCAACCTTAGGAGAAGTGCTAACATATATGGATCACTAAGCCAGTGAAATGGTGGGAAAATCATTTGCAAAAATATGAAAGGTGAGATGGGCTTTTTTTTTTTTTTTTTTAGAAAATGTGTATATGTCTGCAGAATAGGAGATGGCTTAGTAATTGAGGGACATTACAGTCTTCACAGGATTCCAGGTTCTTTAATATAATAACAGCTCTTACTACACTGACAGCTCTGAGCTTATGGATTTTGATAATAAGGATAATGATAATGGTAATACATGTGGGTTTGTGAGCTTTCACTCAGTCTTCCAACCCTTTGTGTACAGCTCCAACCACAATGCCATGCTTTGAAGTAAAAGTTCTTGATGTAGTGTACAGGAGGGACCACTACAGTCCATCCAATGTCAATCACATAAAGGATATCATCATCTTTGGAAAGCACCTCCGCATCCCCTTTAAGCTCCTGAGGTAAGCACTGCATAGCGCTGAAGAATGACTTTTTAGAAAGATGGTGAAATAGTAGAAAGTAAACAAGATGAGGCTCTCAGCATTTTCTGCTCTTTGGAAAGTGTATCATCTCAGGGGTTATTAAAACGCATGTGGTGTTAACAGAACCTGTATCTCCGCCACATCTCGTCTTTTTGTAAAGAAATGTTGTTGGTGCTCTGATTTAATGTCATGCCCAAATGGTTTCCATTTGTAGCTACATGTGAACATGCAGCAGGTCAGCAGGTGACCACAGTGCAGGCTTGCATCCGTGTTACATTTGTTGACACTGCCACCAACTGGCGATGTTTTTAACTCTGTGCAGCTTGTATTTTCTGCTTAAACAAACACGTGTGTTTTCTAAGGTAAGTATATTTTTCATGTATGTGTATGTTATATGTTGGGTAAAAATATTGCAGACATTGGGACGTGTCAGAATGATGATGATGATGATGATGATGACGGTGATGGTAATGGTGGTGGTGAAAATGGTAACAATGTGAATAACAAAGATGAATATGTGTCCCATGTCTCTTGTATGCAGCTGTAGGTTGGCTAAGATGCTTAAGAGCCACTTTTTGAGTTTCGTCCTGTCCGGGGTTTTGACATTATGCTTTCTTCCAAGTCAGGTGCTTACAGGTTTTACACCAAATGAAGAAATGCATTCACTGTGATCAGAAACCTGTGAGGCATCTCTCTTTACCAGTCATCTGTTCCATCGGTTTAACCTTACTATAAATACATTGCAGTAATTAGATTTAGTGTGGCCAAGCAGCGGGGAACAGAAGGGAGGAGACCATCGTTATTTCACAAAACTGCTGGATTGTTCATAAAATCCAGGGGTGTGATAAATCACTGATCTTCATTTCACTCTACAGAACAACATCCTTGTGTCTGGAAAGGGTGAAACTGAGCTGCTGACTTTGGCTGCAGCTCTTATGAAGACCAAAGGGTTAGCTGCCTGCACTGTTTCTGCACTGGGAGATGTGACCGACCCGACTAACCGATTAACTTGCCAGCGTTTTCACGGCACAACCATGCCCGTCACCACTGCTTCATTATGCATCTAGATCCTGTACACTAATTTAAGTAGTGGATTGGCTGACATTAAATAACATGCCAAAACATATAAAGTACTCAGGACACCAGATTTTATATACCTGTTTTTCTGATCTAAAACATTTTTTCTTATTTACCTGCTGTACAAGACACCAAGTAATCAAAATTGGGCTTTGTGTGCATAAATTGAATTTGCAATTATGTTCTCATTTTTATTCCTTTAATAATTACTTTATTTTACTTATGATAACCATTTCGTAGGCACAGTGGATGAGTGATCTCATCATGTGTCTCAGGCAGGGGGTTCAATTCAATTCAGTTCAGTTCAACTCATTTTTATATAGTGCCTTTCACAACAATGTGCCTCAGTCCAACAATGTGGGTTGTATGCATGCCTACTGCCTTGTGATTGGTCAGCGCCCTGTCCGTGCTATACCCTGCCTTGTGCCTTATATTACCTGTGAGAGTGGGAAAGAAAGACTAAAAAGTTTGTGTTAATACCGGTACAACCTTCACTCTATATTCCTGTTCAAAGCTAACAAAGCTGTCCTAGTGTGTTCGTGCATAAGGGAGGATGTCTGGAAGTTCTCCAGTTGACATGATTCAACTTCCAGGCAGCTCCACATGGATGACTGAGAACCTTCATAGACATAAGGGAGGATGTCAACATGACTTGGAGAGATCCTGGGAAGAGGAAGAATTCACTGTTTTCTATGAAGGGAGGGGGAACTGCTGGCACAGAGGAAGAATGGGGCGATATCATGATATGCTTTAATAGAAAATTTTAAATTACTGGTGATGTGTTTTTGAATACGTAGCTACATATATGATTTAGTATGCATTATTCATTTCAAACAGTAATGTGATTAATTCAGAAAAAATGCATGAAACAATGTATAGCAATAGATAAAGTGCACTCTGTAGGCAGACAGTGGCTCAGGGTACAGTGGGAGAAACCAAGTATGTGATAGGGGGCACAAGGTGAGTCTGCCTGAAAACAGCACGTTTTGGACAAAAGGAGGGTGAGGAAAAGAACCTCCTGCAGATAAGCATAAACAAAAGCATTCCACTAATAGTCTGTAAACATGCAGGTGACTGCATGACCTCTACATGCATATGTGTATAAAACTTACAATTTTTTTTTCCCTAGGAGGTACTCCACTCAGAAGACGTAGAGTCTCTCTTGTTATGCACTGTAATGTAAACATTCAGTAAAACATTTAAAACTTTCTTCAAGTGTGGTCTGCCTTATTTTAGCTAGTTATGTGTATTTAAATTGTGAATGCTATAACTTACCTTTCAAATCACCTGTAACCCCTTAAAGCAGGATTCTGCAACCTTCACTATCAAAAGAGCCATTTTGGTCCCTCTCCCATTACAGGGTATGCTACTGCAGAGGAGTGGAAGAGCCACACAGTTGCCGACCCCTGCCATAAAGGATAAACAGCTGGATGGATGATAATCATTTTAAAGAAACTGCAAATAAGGCACAACATTTAAGGTATAAAAATTACTAGCAAACTAGCCTCAGTAATGAGAAGAACTATGAGAATAAACATTCAGTGACAACAGAGGGACAAGAAAAGGCCCGCTGGATTCTACTTTCCCTTCAGTTGTCAACAAGCAAGGAAAACATTGTGTTTCAACCAAATGTGCAACAGCGCCACCTTTTGGCCAGATATAAATTTCAAAATTGTGAACAACATGAGAAAATGAATACTATTCTATGAAATATACCATCACATTTGTTGATGTTTGACTGAATCTTAATTACCTGGACGTTTTCAGTTTTACCTAGACAACTTCAAAATCCTATTTAACAAGTCTCCTTTATGACTCTTAAGCAACCAGCACCATGCTAGACATCTTACTTAGGCAAAAATGCTTAAAACAAAGGTTTGCAGTGTTTTGATGGCGTTGAAAAGAGAACGTCACACACACACACACACACACACACACACACACACACACACACACACACACCAACAGTCTTACAGAAGCCTCCATTCGTAAAAAAATTAAAACCAACTGTTTTATTTACATTATGGTTCAGCACATCACCTGCTCCACACTTACTTTGAAAACAATTCCTTTGGCTTTATTCTGTCATTTTCCATAGGTTTCAGTATCACAAAATTGCATTTCAGATATTTCAAAAACGTTTTCTTGTCCAGAATTCAAAATGTCCATAACACCAAAAAGTCGTGAAGAAGGCCATTTTGCAGTAAATGCAGTAGCTGTACCTTCATAAGTGCACATCCTATTTGGGATCCATTACTTCTGTTTGCATTTCTGTGTAAGGGAATGGGGGGCACTGAGACAAAATAAGAGAGAGATGTGATAATCCCAGTGCACGAAACAACTGAATGTAAACGATCAGGTGAAAGCAATGGTGTGTGCCCTTAAACCTGACACCGATGGACTGCCTGCAAAGTATCAGCGTCCCATCCCAACTGAAGAGCAGTATTCTAGAACTTCCACAATCCATGACATATCTAGGATATTAATTATAAATTATTATAATACATCTCTTTAAAAAAAAAAAAAAAAAAAAAAAAGAAACATTAAACACCGAAGGAACGCACTAAAGGGATCGAATCTTAAAACTTAAAATGTATCACAAAATTCAAAAAACCTACAAACACAATAGTGGTCTAGTTTCTCTTCAGTTCACATTTACACTTCACATCTCAAGTGTACATGGAAAACACTCCTGACATTTGAAAAATAGCAGCATGTGTCTGATTTACATATGCATTCCATGCATATTTGACCTCAGAAAATAAAACCACATCCAGTCCAAACTGGCTTGTAGCTGCTTTCTCTTTTAACCTTTTTTTAAATTTTTTTTTAAACATACATTCAACCATTCCCTTAAGTGCGTAAAACCACAGTGGTAAGTGAAGCTGTGATGAAAACCATTATGGCAGCAGACTGAGCTGGAGTCTGGAATACTGCTCTTAGACTACACTGGCATATCCATGTCTCAACGTCTTAAGTCCATTAAGCCCAATCAGGTAAGCGATACGTACACTGTACAGCAGTGCATCTCCAGCGCTGTCTTAACAGACCGCAGGTATGTTTTCAGCCTACTCAAGCTGTAAGCACTTCACTGAACTAATGATTACAGAAAATGAACCAGTATGGTTTAAAGGTGAAGGGCACGCTGACGCTGCGAGCCTCCCGGCAGTGCCACAGACCTCCCTCCCCGAGCAGCTATCCGTCCAGCGTGTGCTCCTCCAGCGCCAGCCTCAGACGAGACAGGATGTGCTTCTTGGGGAACTTGAGGGTGGTGCAGCCGAACTGGCTGACTCCGCCGGTGTCTCCAGGCAGCTTCTCTCGCCGCTGCACCCAGCTCCTCCAGCCGGGCTTCCAGCAGTACACGCTGTCATAAAAGCGGGTGCCGTTCTCGCCGCCCAGCACGTAGATCCGGCGCTTCCAGCGGGCCACGCCCGCCCCTGCAATGCGCCGCGGCAGCCCGGGGAACACGACGGGGCTTGGCGCTCGGTCACTGCCCCCGCCGCCACTCCGGTCCATTGCCCCCACGAGTCCTTCCCGCTCGGCTCCGGAGCCCCGGCCCTCCCGGAAGAAAAGCACACGCCCAGTGGCGTCCAGAGGCTCCAGCTGTGTGTAGTTTCCATCCACAAACTTGGTGGCATCCCGCATGTACCCGCCCACAGCACAAACCCCGCCCCTCACAGCCACTCCTCCAGCCAGACAGGTGGCGCCAGAGTCTAACCCCACACGACTCCAGGAACGGGTGAGCGTATGGTAGATGAGCACGCCTGAATGCACCACCGCCCGGTTCTGCTCCAATGTCGTGCCTCCAAGCAGGTAGAGGCGACTTCGCAGTGTGGCACAGGCAAATGAACGCAAAGGAAGGGGCAGGCGCGTTTCTGAGCTCCAGCACAGCGACATGAGGTCCATGCTTTCACAGGAATCCAACAGCGCCGCCCGGTTGCAGCCGCCCAGCGCATACAGGGTGCCCCCGCAGCCCAGGAGCCCCAGCATGGCCCGGGGCTGAGTGAGCGAGGGGCGCTGGACCCAGCAGTCCCGCACTGAGTCATACTCATGCACTGAAGACGACACCTGGCCTCCCCGCAGAATGCCCCCTGCCACGAAGAGCCGACCCCCAATAGCAGTGCAGCCAGGACAGAGCAGTGAGCCCAGAGCCGGCAGCTGCTCCCACTTACCCGTGCGAGGGTCGAAGCAGTCCACAGTGAAATCACACTCATGCAGAGACTCATCCTCCCGCGGCTTCAGGTCCACACAAACAATCTTCTTCTCAAACATGCCCTCGCGTGGTCGCAGTGGCCCCCCCGGGCCCTCCCCAGGCCTGGAGCTCAGCTCCTGGCTCAGCCGCCGGCTCTCTTCTGGCGCCAGCAGGCCGGGCCTGAGGTGGCGCAGCAGAGCGGGCATGTGCGCATAGCGCTGTCGTGGCTGGTGCTCTGCCCAGCGACGGGCCGCGTCGTACACCTCCGTCTCCGACTCCACGCCCAGCCGGTCGGAGTCCAGCAGGCTGCCCAGTGTCCCTGGGTCCAGAAGCAGGAAGTCTCGCTGGCGTGCCACCCGGGGAAAGTGCTGGGCCACCATGCGCAGGGAGGCACGCAGCAGCAGCTGGTCATGATGCGAGCGGGCCAGACAGTACATGCCCAGGCAGTTCTCCACCGACAGGTGCTCGAATAGGAACCTGAGGACGCAGGAACACAGTGCTGGGGTCAGGGCCAGAGCCAGGCCTGTCAAAAGTGCAAGACTACTACATCTGCTTTAACATGAGCGCTTAGCCCGTGTTTCAGTAAACTTGTGTTCTAAACCCGACATTCACCTTGAACAGAGATCCTGCAGGGGCATCACTTGAAGCCGATTGGCCACAACGAACAGGTCCTCCGCGGTCTCCAAACTAAGCCCTGCCTCTCCTGTGTAAGCAAACTGGATGACTGTCTCCATTACAGAGGGCGTGACCTCCTCCAATCGGATCTCGGCGAGGCGGGACTCTGCCAGGGGGCTGGTGAACATGGCGCGGAAGTACGGGCTGATAGCAGCCAGGAGAACCCTGAAAGACAAAAGATATGCAGGACTGTGTATCCCATAGGTTCACGCTACACAGCAAGGAACAGAAGCAGATGATGGAGCACAACTCTTGTATGCAAATATACTCTATCACAGTTCAGAAAACCCATTATGAGTGGTATTCTCTTTGCTAATGCTTGGCCCAGCTCGGTGGTAGGAGTTATTGTGAGTGTGCAGGAGTGTGCAGGCACCAAGTCACCTGTGACACATGAACCTCTTTCCACCAACCACGAGAGTCACATCACAGAGCTGCTGAGCATCCAGGAGCTGCTTCAAGCCTGGGAGGGACACAGAGGAAGAATGAGAGATTTGAAAAGAAAGCAAGTGGAAAAGGTGTAACTTGTAGCCAAAAATGTTCCACCAGATCTCACCGTGTGTCACGTAGTCCCCTAGGGGTGTAGTGTTGTCATCTGGAAAGTCCTCCTCCTCAGAGTCACTGTCAGAGAGCGGCTCGCCACTCCCCCCACTTCCATCCTGCCAAGGCTGGGGTTGCCATGTTACCGCTCCCCCCCTCATGCTGCTCATCTAAGAAGTGGGGACATTTGGCTGTCATTGAGAGCCAGTCCTTTTCAACTGACACAACTGCTGCAAATTATTACTAATGTCAATAATCCGATCACTGATGACCTCTGGGTTTCATATAAAACAAACTTAATGTTTTTAGTTTCGTACAATGTTGTTTTTTACTTGAACGGTCTGGGTCTTGACAGATCAGTACTGCCAGTCAGTGCTGCTTAATGAAACAGTAGGTCATGGACTATAAACAGGGAGTGTCACTTCCAATTTAGCATCAGCAAACTGACTTGACCCACTCCTAAATAATCTGACTTTTTCACTTACCCTGGTCGCAAACTGTCTGTTTCCTTCCTCTAGAGTTTAATATAGCTCCTCTTCCACTTCCTCCTGGTGACTTCGTAAATCTTTCACACACAAGGTAAGTCCGTAAAAAGCTGCAGATCTGAGTTCAGTCAATGGGATAAAAGAGTGCCTGGGCCAAGCCCATCTTTCGCACGCCGGCCGCCTGACATCCAGCTTGCTCTGTCCGGAGACTGTCGGCTGCATCACGGCCCATGTCGCTGATGGCACGGAGACAGAAGTAAAACTGTCCTCCCAGTAAGGTACGGTTACCGGCCACTGCTGCAGCCAGCCACTTTAACCAGCACCCTACCTCCAACGTCTGTCCCTTTTCTACAAACCAATGTCTTACGTCTTTACTAATATAATTTACAAGCTGGTATCAAATCGACATTACCACAAACGGCAATAAAACTAAGTCGCACTGTTAATTACTGTATATCTAACCACGCTATAAAACCGTAGCAAGGGGGTTAACAGTGCAGTCATGTCGCAGCCACACACCGCCTTCCTCCAGTCACATTGGCCTCCCCATGACCTCATAAACGGAAGTGACGTGTATATGTATGGCTCCACCCACGTGTTAGCGCGAGCAGTAATACTGTTGGAAAGGGTCAGCGTTGTATAATGTACACTGGGATAGTACAGCTGCTTTTCAGAAATGTACACGCTAATACCCTAAGGCAGTTTATGTTGTGTGACATTTCTGATCTTTAAATACACATTATAACGTTATCAGATTATTTAAATCAGCATCTGCTACTTGTAGTTCCGCCTATCAGTGTGAAAGAATAAAGGAGCGTCTTTCGGTTTCTGCCATCACTTTTTGCGTCAAAATAAAAGTTCGGCCATGACACTCGACGCTATTCAACGCGAGTTACACGGACTTAGTGCTGTGGGGTAATGATGGTGCGATGAAGCCGTTTTGAAACGCTGAGTCTAACAAATTGTGTTGAAAATAAATTCATTACCCAAAGTTTGAACCCTTGGTGCATCTCTCAGTGAAAGAAAAAAAAAGTTCCAAAAGTGTAAGCAGTTGCTGTGGTGTAACTTGTACAGTGCCAGTGTATAACTATAAATACTAGAGTTAGAAACCTGCTTATGCCAACTGAGATTCTGTGTTGTGACGTTTTGCATAACATTGCTTTTTTACTTATATAAACATCCTATTATAGCAGCCTGGTGGCTCAATGGGTAGAGTATCAGGCTGGGATGCTGAAGCCTCCCGGCTCAACTCCAAGCCCGGCTGTCAGGCGTGTCCCTGAGCAAGACACCCAGCGCCAGCTCCCCAGGTGCAGCATGTGGCTGCCTGCTGCCCCCCACAGGGGAATGGGCCTCATGCAGAGAACACATGTCACAGTGACTTGTGTATGTGACATGTATATTTTATGCAATGACAATAAAAGCTTATTTATTTATATAGTATAAATAAAATGTCATTATCACCATGTAGGAATAACTTCTATCCCATTTGTCATATCCACTAGTACATAAAATGATGCATAGCTACTAATGAGTGATCATTTTGACTTATGATTATGTGCTTGGTGTATGATAATTAATTGGTTTGTTAGCCAGGGCAGAGAGAAGTGAAAAGGTGCACAGAACAAGAGAGCACCAATGCTTGTGTGCTTGTGTTTACTGGTAGAGTGGTGAGTGTGCTGGTGTTTACTGGGAGGGCAGTGAGTGTGCTGGTGTTTACTGGGAGGGCAGTGAGTGTGCTGGTGTTTATTGGGAGGGTGTTGAGTGTGTTTGTGCTTACTGGGAGGGAAATGAGTGTGCTGGTGTTTACTGGGAGGGCAGTGAGTGTGTTTGTCTTTACTGGGAACAGATGCTGCTGGTGTACACTAAAATTGCTATGCCAACTAAAACATGTGAAGGTACAGTGATTTGTACGTAATTTGTACACAATATTGTACTGGTGATTTGTACATTTTACTAATATAAACATACTACCATAGCTGCCTGGTGGCTCAATGAGTAGAGTATGCTGCTGGGATGCAGAAGCCTCACGGCTGATTTGTACATTACACAGTACAGTACTGTAGAGGTGATTTGTCCATTATGCAGTACAGTACAGGTGATTTTTACGTTACACAGTACTATAGAGCTGATTTGTCTATTACACAGTAATGTACCAGTGATTTCTACATTATGTGTTACTGTAGAGGAATATCTGTTGTTGGAATGTGTGGTTTTCTTTAGATATCGTTGCACCTCCAGAATAACGTGCTGTCACACTGTGGGTCTGCCTGCTGTGCTACACACTGGCATTTCAATTCAATTCAATTCAATTCAATTTATTTTTATATAGCGCCTTTCGCAACAGCATGCCTCAAAGCGCTTTAC
>JABJVR010000032.1:3457443-3468262 GCA_025773905.1 Chitala chitala
AGTAGTATTTCTGTACTCACACAGGAGCTGGTAGGACACAGTCAGTAGTATTTCTGTACTCACACAGGAGCTGGTAGAATATGGTCGGCAGCATTAACTGTGTACCCTGAATGTACTTTATTTGCAATACAGTTTTCACAGTGTGCAAAACATTAAAGAGTGTTTCAATGAGCTGTACTGGCACAATGCTCTTGTGCCATTTGACAAACAGCTAACATGATACCACATCTGAGAAGTCTTTATGATGAGCTTTGCTGAACAGGGATTGCATTGCTGAAGGATTCTCAGTACTGCAGTTTCTCTCCAGTCATTTCCTGTTTAGTGTATAAATATTAAATAAATAATAAATAAATAAATACATTGTATTACTGGTGGGTGGATGATTTCTGTGTGCGTTTTAATCGTCTTTCTTGGGTTGTACTTGAGAGTAACTGAAGCTTGCAAAAAATGTTGCCCTGTCTTATGTTTTCATTTTATTTGTACTCCTTGCAGAAAAGGAAAAAGAGAGGATGTACAGGAGAGAGGATGAGGAGTTTGAGATTAATAAAACAGGAGGGGAAAGCGAGGGCCAGCAAGACGAGCAGGAACCTGACAAGACTTTACAAATCAGGACTGAGGTGGTAGAGAAGGATAAGCAGGAGCATGGAGGTGATCTGGAGAAGAAAAAAGAGGAGAACATTATGGAAAAAGAGACTGAGGTAATGGAGGAGCCTAAAACAGAAGTGAAGAGTCTTGGGGAGGAGATGAAAGAAAATGTGGATGGAAAACGGTCTGAAGGGGGGTGGGATGAGATGGTGATGGAAACCAAAAGTAAAAGACATGAGTCAAACAGGGAGAGAGAGTTGGAGAAGTTGTTAGAGGAAGAAGAGGAAAGGAGGAAGAATGAGAATAAGAAGATGAGGAATGAGAAGGAGCAAGAAGAGAAAAGAAGGGAGGAAGAAAAGGTGGAAGAGCTCTCAGAGGAAAAAAGGAAGCTGGAACAGGAGGTAGAGGAGCTTCTAGAGAAGCAGGAGAATAAAAGGAGGCTGAAGGAGAAAGAGAAGGAGGAGGAGCTAGAGGAGCTACTGAGGAAGATGAAACATATCAAAGAGGAGGAAGAGAAGGAAAGGATGTTGGAGGAAAGAGAGAAAGAAAGTACCAGAAATCAGGAGAGAGAAAGGGCAGAGACAGAGAAGAAACGACAGAGGGAAAAGGAAAATGAGCAAAAGAAAGAGCTGGAAAGGGAAAGCAAGGAGTTAGAGAGAGAAAAAGAGCGAAAGAAAGAGTATGGACAGAGGGAGCCACAGCAGAAAAGAGTGATGGAGAAAGCAAGTGATGAAGCAACATGGCAGTTCAGGAGGGAGCGGTACAGGGAGCACAGACCTGAAGGAAAGAGGAAGAAGGAAGAGGAGCGTGAGGATGAACACGAGGAACAGCAGAAAGAGGTGGGTGCCACTCTGTAAGGTCTCAATATCTTTGGATTATTTTTCTAACTGGAATGACCAGAGCCTGTCCAAAATGTATTTTTATGTTCAGTTGAGATGTAAGTGGTGTTGGGGGTAGGCTCTGTCTGAGCTCTGTTCTCAGTGCCACACTAGCTTTCTGTTACTGACCTGCTGTGCTTGTGTGCATACCAGCAGCTGCTGGAGATCGAGTCAGAGCTGCGCAGGGTGGCTGCAGAGCTGCAGGAACTGCGTCAGGGCTGAAGGCCTCCCCAGCTCCCACAGTAAGGCCCTCCTAGAGCTTGAGTACACCTCCACTGTATGCTTCCTGAACCTCATGAACCACCTCAACTAATTTGCTGCTTGGTCTCAGTGTTTGATTTTGTGTCTTTTGCCTTTCACCTCATTTCCATGTTCACCTGGAAGAAAGGATCCAGAGGGACCATTCTCCACACACTTACAGCAGCCCCACATCGCAGCACATGCACTAAAACACATGCATTTCTAAGGGTTAACAAGTGGTTCCCTATTACTTCTAGGGTTTAGAGGCCACATGTTGGCTCCTGAAAATTCAATTCCAGATCATTCAAATAGTATCAAATATATATATGTAGCCATTAAGAGACTAGTGCTTTGTGCATTTTGGGCAGAAATAAAATGACAAATGTCACTTTGTTGAACTGTGAACGCGCTGAACATTAGGTAGAGGTCCCCTTCTGTGTGTAGGCAAACACACACACACACACACACACACACACACACACATACATGAGAGATACATCCTAGGTCTCTATGTCATGCATGCTGTTTATAAGATGATTATCTTACAGTACCTGTCAGTGTCAGTAGGAATTAGAGATTTGTCTTTTCATTTTCAAACTGTCCTTATAGTTTTAACATTCAGAAAAGTGTGGCTGAAATGAGTCAGACAATGCACGAAAAAAGGAATATTGACCATTTTACAAATTTTATAAACACACTTTATTCTGGTGGAAGTTTTAATAGGATCAACAAAATACCCGCCACTTGGTGTCTGTGTTTGGAAGTCAGCATCTGTACATATGCTTCATTTTTAGCCTTGTGTAATGGAAATGCACACAAAGAAGTCCTCCTTGCAATAGCTTTGCAATTAGTTACCATAATTGTGACTGTTACTATTAGGACTGTTAATGTTGCTGTGTGCAGAAACATAACAGTGTATTGTATGGATAGTCATTGGCTCATGTACTGTTACTGAGACTGTTAATGAGAACACGGGTTCACCTGGGAATAATAGAATGGAGAATAATGTGATTTAAGCAAAAATGGAACAAGGTATTTAAACTAAAACAATTGGTATGGCAGTGTTCTGTTGGGGTTACTGTATATTCCCTGGGAAGCAATCCACTAATCTCAGCTTTGCACTGTTTGATTTCAACTACCAGCAAAGCATAACCAAGAAGACAATAAGAGGTGACACAGCCATTTGTTTCTATCGTTAATATTATGAAGGTGAATATGTTTTTATAATAGTTATTAATCAGCTTAGTTCTAGGCATTTTTCAAGGGCCGCTGAATGTACAACGTGTAATTTGGACAAGCGTTGCAAAATGAGTTACTGGGCACTGCCCCCTTGTGGAGACATAGTAATATCCCAGTCCATCGCTTCTAAAAGTACGTCATAGTTTTATTAGTCAAACAGGGTCCACAAACTGAAAATATAAGCTATAAATATATCTATATACAATCAGCTTGTTGATAATAAATAGTGCATTAAACACATTTTTGATATTAAATTATGCAGGAAACATTTTTAGACTTGAATATTAAGGAATTTTAAACTATATATCCAGTTACAAGACGTTACATACTTTGATATATTTCTCTTTTGGTACAAATAATAATAATAATAATAATGTCTAGAGGATAATATATAGTATGACAGTAGAAATTACAAATTGTCAAAGAAGAGAATTATACAAAATATGTGTGCAAATTTATATTTATGAATGTATACACTTTTTGAGTTTCCTGGTTTAAACAGAAGCTTGCCTTCTGGACTGATATTTCCTCGTTTCCTTCCTCCCCTTTTCCGAGCACTTGGCTGAAAAATGAAACTCGTATTGTGGGCTGTTACTGCAGTCCAGTACACACGTCTTCAGCCTGGGGTTGGGGGGGGTGGTTAAATGTAAAAGCCAGATGATTTGTCAAATGGAGAAGTAGAGTCAGGCTGCGTGACGATCAGAAATTGTGCAGCTTTTGTGTCTGCTGTGTTTTCAATGCTTTGTGAATATCGGTCAATAAAAGCACAAAACCTTCTCCTTAGAGGACATCTGTCTCTTCTTTTAACGGCGAGCTGTGGCGCTAAATAAAATCAGTCCATTCCCTGGCGTGTTTGTGACACTGCTGCCTTCACAGGTTACTTCACTGTATAGTGCAGAGGAGACGTGTTACTGAGCCATGTGAGTGTCCTGTGTGTGTCTTCACAAACACCTGAAACACCTGCGCAGTACCTGACAGCTGGTCGGCAGCATGGATACTGGGAAAAAGCTCCTTTACATGGAGCTGATTTTGCTGATGGAGGGAGGAGACTGTCCACTGGCTAACTCCAGATTTGCGTCTCTTGCTCGGTCGGCCGATACCCAAAAAGCTGATGGAGCCAACAGACGCCCTCCAGGTGTCAGTGGGAGGAGAGCGGAGTGGGAAGCTGGGGCTGCTCTGGGGACTCTCTGTTCTCCAACACTGATTCAATGTGATTCAGCAGGGATGAGAAGAACTGAGGGACCCCTTCGTAGCCTAGGAGAAGGACAGACAGTAGTGAGCGGTGTGTCCACAGCTGCTGTAAGGCTACATGTGCTTATCATAGGGATGTATCCATTATATGCACAGTGTTCATGACTGCCTAGGTATGGCAAAATATGACTATATTTTAAACCCACACCCACACAAACACGCAGTTTTAGGATTACGAACTACTGCTTTGTTATTTAAAATGAAAGCATCGTACATGGATCCAGGCCAATGTATAACAATCATGTTTGTCAGAGATGAGTCGCACGTTGGTGGAGTGAAACTGGTTTCCGTTCAAAGTTAGCTTAATTTTTTTGATGGTGCTTTTATTGCAGTGTACACACAAAGAATAGCACAACAAGGGCATATATATATATATATATATATATGCATTCACTTCAAACAATTACTATGTTTATTCACTCAACACAAATGCTGTTAGTTGTATATCTGATATCATAAAAATGTTATTAACGTGCATTTTATGAAGCGCTAACACTAAGTGCATACATATTAGAAACAAATTTCTATCTGAAGTCGAAACGTTTTTTTCTGTTTTCCTCCGAAACGCTTGTACGACAGATGTCGACCATGAGCAAACTTTTTCAAGGACAGATTTTGTTAATAAATCCCAAAATCTTTGTATAAATGTCCATATGAATGTTCCTTCCCTTTTTGTTTGTACAAAACCTTTATAAATGAGCTCCTGGATTTGCAAAATTTGACATGGCCCATTCTCCGGTGAATTGCAGTTTTACAAAGATACTGATTCATATAAGTGATGGCGACACAACCAGCTGGAATGAAAGCATCATCATAAACAAAACAAGGACAGTGTTGAGGGCTCGTACGAGCACCTTCCTCAGCCACGCTGTCTCCCACATGTTCACACCAAACAGATCAGGAACATCCTACTGAAGAAATTAGTAATAGCTAAAAAGCACATTTGCTATAATGAGTCAGTTTCCTTTATATGGATTTTACAGACGTTGGTAATTAAGATTATTATATTGCTACAAGGTTAGAATTGCTGCTTAAATGGCAAACTAGCATAATCAAATATATGCCAGTTTAGTTGGTTTGTAAATAAAAGAAAACACACGAAAAATTGTGACCAATATCATGAAAAAATTCTAACCAAAAATGTAGCGATATGATATTTTGAACGTATCGCTCACCACCAGCTACAGCTACACTCACCTGTGAAGAATGCCAAGGTATTCTGTGGTTTGCACTGACAGAAAAGCCCTTTGAAGGTGGCTAGTGGCTCAGTAGGTAAAACAATCATGTGAGATGCAAAAGTCTCCAAGTTCAAATCCTGCCAGGTGTGTTCCTGAGCAAGACGCTCTGTGCTAGCTACCTGGGAGCTGAATGATGGCTACTTACTGCTCCCCCAGGGGATGGGTTGAATACAGAGAACTAATTTTGCTGAATCATGTTAATTAACTCAATAATAAAAAGCTCCTCTTAATATTCTACCAGTGTGCATTGAGATGGCTACAGTGTACCCAGGCAGTGCCTGGCTCCAAGATGACAGCCCTAATGCTTTCATTATGGATTATGAGACTGCATTCAAAATTTAAATTATAACCTGTAAATTCATTCGAAGGACATATTCTGTTTGAACTATAATCCCAATTTAACAGCATATGTGGAAAAATTTTGTAGGCAAAAATTGTAGGAATGCATGGTGTATAACATTATCACTCCTGAAACACAGGGGTACATGTGCAAGGAGGTATAGAAGTAGAAGAAATGATTTAAAGCTGAACAGAAGTGAAACATTCGGGAATGGAAGAACATAGTCAAGTTGCTCGCCTGGGAAAACATTGATGTCAATGACAGTGAGGGTGCATGTCTGGATGTCGACAATGACATCAACACCAAAGAGCGCCATTCCCAGCTCAGCTCGAAGCTGTCGAACCAGGGCCACCATGACATCGCTGCTCGGAGGAAGCATTCGAGGAGTCTTCTCATCTAGCTAGGACAGCAGGAGCAGGTTCCAAATGCAAGACAAGGCCAAGATTAAAGAGATACCAAAGCTCATATACAGGATGGTTCACCTAAACAAGCTAACATGTCACAGGCACCGTTTATAGGAGGTAGTAGCCTAAAGCCTTTTGTCTACTTACACAGTTCCAGGAAAATGGATTAGAAGTGAGTTGTTTCATAATCAAGTTGGATTGAAGTGTTAAAACACGAGACTCACTGCAGTAAGATGGGAGGAAGACTCTGGTTTGGACACCTCTTGACTGTTGAAGAAGATTGTCTTTCTGTCTACACTCACAGAACAGGAAACAAGCAGACACAATTGACCTCTGAAAATTATTTTCTTGCCCAAACTGTGTACAAATGCACATTATGATCAAAACAATTCTACAAGCTTAATGAAAATTATGGTTAAAAAAAATTACAGATCACACTTTTCCTTCTAATACTGCTAATGTGCTGCAAATGACATGTGAGCAAGGCGCAAAAATTTCCTCTTCAGAAGTAATGGCACAGCAATAAAACAACAGCTGCTGACAAAAACAGACACTAGTGTTAACATTTAACACAAGGTCACATGATGCTACTATGACTACAATGAAGTACAATGGAACACATCCCTTCTGTCCCATTCATGTACAACATATACTACTCTGCTAAATATAGATCATTTTAAATAACAGTATGTTGGTGTCACTGTGATTTTACACTAAGTAGCGGACTGTTCTGTATTCACAGCTTTAGCAGAAGTTTAAACATCTCTTTGTCTATCGCTGTCCAGGAGGAACTATATCCCACTCTCACCAACCTTCCTCACATTTCATCTAGGAGCTACAGAGTCAGAACAAATTATAGCTCCTTTTCACTGACCACAGGGTCCTGGTGGAAAGTTCTTCAGTGAGGGTCTCTCAACAATGAAGTGATCGTCCCCCACAACAAAGACCTTGTGGAGCACAGCACCATGGTTAACAAAACTCTGTAGCACACACGGAGGGCGAATGTCCTTCAACCCTTCAGCGCTGAAGATCAGAGACATCTGTGCAGAAAAGGAAGAGGAGTTTTTTTTTTGGTAGTGCAGAATGAAAACTTCAAGATAAGATTTGCAAATACGCAAGAAACCCTGTTGCTATTACCATTGGAACTAGGGATGTCCCAGTCAAGGTTCCCCCCCAGCCCCCAAGCTTCAGACTGAGAGACCCTCATTTAATATTGAGTATCTGCCGATACCAAGTCCCAAGGCAGCAACTCTTTAAACAACTCTTTAACTCTTTTAGGATTCAGCAGACCCACAGCTGCTCCTTTGTTTCAGATCATGCATTTTTCCAATGTGGGAGACACACTGCTAACTACATCCTTGCCTCTGTCTAATTTCTCTGAGTTGATGTTAAACATGAATGTAATACACAAACTAATAGTAATTATGAATGAAAGCACAAGGAGTGGACACGTTATGAAAACGAAAGCTGCAAGTGGCTTAACACCAAGGAGGCCTGTCCCAGCACGCACTCATAAACCGTGTCACAAACACGGAGGCGCACTCACGTCGTGGGAGCACGACCCATGGGCCACTCTGGTTTTGCAGACTGAAAGACAAACAGAGCAGAGAGGTGAAAGCGGCAGCAAATTTGTGCAAAGGCATCCTGTGATGAAGCGACTGTAACCACGGTTTTATCAGAAGGTACGTACTCAGCTCAGAGACAAGCATAACAACCACAAAACAACATTAGAGTAAATCACCCCGGAAAAGTCACTTATGCAGAACGAATCATATATACAGTATGGTCCTGTACGACACCTATAAAAGGTCACCACAAATATATTTACAAACCACAAGAACAAAGCACTCAATTGTGAAGAATACCAATTTTCATGGATTATTAATGCATATAATAAGTAGATTTAGATGTAATAACTATGCACAGCCCTGGTGAAGGTTTGAACAAGCCTACAAAGCTAATTCAGACTCTCCAGTAGGGTACTTTTCAATATAAAAACTATGCAGTACTGGCTCATTATAATAGTACAATGATCCTAATACTGAGATTTTAGAATACAGAAAGGCTCCCATTTTTCTGAAGTAATAGGTACAATAAGATCCCGAAGTGAGAAGAGGTGGGCACACCCCCCCACCAGGTATGTACGGCAGTAAACCCCCCCCACGTACCCCAGCCCCCAAGCTTCAGACTGAGGAGTCTTTGGATTCATGACAATTCGTTAAGAACCACTGCATGATATGAATGTACAACAAGTCAAGATTGGTGACATTAATGCTTAACATATGGTTACCAGCACAAATATAATACAGATTTACAGCACTGGATTAATGCTGTCAGCATTTACATAACAAAAATTAATAAAAATGGAACAGTTTCTGAAAAGCCCTACAGAACAGTGTAGTAACATAACGAGGATCAGCTCTCACTGACTTAGTGGGTAGGTGAGCTGCTTCCTTTCTACTTCCTGTCTGATCTCCAGCTGGTCGCTGGTGCTGATTTCAAGGTAAGGCGGAATGCAGACGCGAACCTCTGAAAAAGCAGAACACCAGGATCACAAATGACTGAAAAGTGAAAGGATCAGGGGGGGTTTCAGGGGAATGTTGTGAGACAAACTAATTTTCACACACCTCTCACTGAATCGCGCAGCGCGTTCATGATGTGATACGAGACAAAGCGATCCAACAGTTTCGTCATTGCGGGCAGTGGGTCCAGTACGATCGTGTCAGGGTGCAAGGACACATACTCCTGAAACCATTCACAGCACAGCGGCTGAAACACGTTGACTAGAAGCAGCATTATTCCTGAAAACATCCCAGAACAGCATCAGTTCTAAAACATATTTGTTAAAAGAATATCATCCCTAACAAAGCATTGTGTAGATGCAGTATCACACACATGAATTTACTCTCACAGATGTTACAGTTTAACTAAAACATCTGTAACCTGAGTTCAGTTCCATTCAATTCAGTTGAAGTCAGTTATTTTTACAACACGTTTTTGCATCAAACTGCCTCTAGGCACTTTACAGAAAGGAATCGGTAATTAAAAAGCTAAGCACCGAAGCTGTTAGGTGACTTACAGATAAACTGGACACTTTACTATTATAAATCCATAAAGAAAACCTGTTATAAAATTTTGTTATAAGATGGTTGTAGTCAATACACTGTGCAATGCTGTTTTAACAATATTTAAAATTGAATGAACAATTACAAATTTAAATTCACCCTTTGCAATTTGTCAGCATTTATTGTTTTATAACAATGAATAACAGAGGATTCAAATTGGCTGAAAGTAATAAATCGTGGCAGTGGAAATGGCAGAAAAGGTCATGATTTTCTTGTCTCATTTTGCACTCAGACTTCACCTGAAAGTTGGTGAGGAGACGCAAAGATTGGCTGTCATGTTCTGCCTCCACTATGACATCTGACAGCTTGTGTACAATGACATCAAACGGCCCTTGAGACGCCATTGGCTGATTCAGCTGTATCTGAAACACATCATTATGGAACAGCTTGAAGAACTCGTCTTTATTTTTACAAGGAGACAAATTAATAAAATGTTGCGGAATTTAGTCTCAATATTTGTCCTGAACTACTCTCTGTTAAAGGTGTTATTCTTCCTCCTCATTAAGTGAGACTACGGACTGGTGCGCTCAGGTGGAGCTGACAGGAAAGTTGGGAGTTTCAGTCATCTGCAGTGGACAGGTGGAAACAACTCAAGGACTCTCCTTTTGGCCCTTGGGCAAAGTAAAGAGAGCATGGAGGAGAAGGAGGGACAAGGCAGCGTAAACCTGCTGTACCTGACAAGACAGTCCATAGTATTGATAACACTGTTCATTCAGCCTAAGAGTAAAACACGTTTATGAGATCTGACGCGCTCTGAGTGATGGGAATGTCTACCTGTTATGTCATTTAAGCATGTTTATGCTTATTGTTAATACTGTTATGTTATGCTTTGGAAATGTTTACATACATAACACTGTAATTCAATAGCGATATTAAAACGAGATTCACCGACTAAACCCATCTAGCAAAGGTAATTTGCTTATATATGCGCTATAGTATCTAATCGTCCCCACAAATCGAACATTTTAAAACTTAATATTATGAGCCAACATGACAGCTGACATCAGCAAAAACTCACCTCGACCACCTCAATACCTCGATCACTGGATAAACAGAAAAACAAAGAACTTCAGTATTTGGGTATTTATTAAATCGCCCTCCTGCCTGTTACTTGCAACTATTACAGGTCAAACTAGAGTAATAGGCTATATATCGTTTAACGCATAGTGTTCCTAAAATTGTTACAAATGACAGTTTAAAGCTGAACTAAGATAAAAGGTTTACCTGCAGAGGTCCGCGAAGGCTTGGAGGTTCATTCTTTTCCTTTTTTTGTCGCTCAGGCAAAAGCCCACCCTGCGCTTGGCCATTTAGAGCTAGTACTCGGTGCTGCCGGTCCAGACCACGCTGACAGCTCAAGTGATCCGTGAGCAAACGCACAAGACCGCACACGCGCTCAAGAGATCAGTGATAAAACGCTATAAGACCGCACACGCGCTCAAGTGATCAGTGATAAAACGCTATAAGACCGCACACGCGCTCAAGTGATCAGTGATAAAACGCTATAAGACCGCACACGCGC